>CANXYC010097675.1:0-32653 GCA_948193065.1 Aleurites moluccanus | reverse complement strand
TTTTTTTTTTATTTTTTTATTGTTACATTTAAAATTTTTTTTTTAATTTAATAAAAATAAATATTTTAATTTTTTTTTTGTGCCGCCCCCCCCCCCCCCCCCCCCCCCCCAAATAAGATTTTCTAGTTACGCCCATGGTTGTATTGTTCTGATATTTGATTTTCAGATCTTATCCTTTTGAGATATTTATTTTGCAAATTTGATTGTTTCTGAATCCACATTGGCCATTGATATACTTGCTGTTGATGGTATTTGAGTCTAACTTTTTGTCTTCAGTTTGCATGAACTTACTGAACATTGATTCTGTATTGCAGCTCAAAGGCTTCAGCTTGCTAGTGTATACAAAGGCGAAGCAGAGAAGGTGCTCCAAGTAAAGAAGGCAGAAGCTGATGCTGAAGCCAAGTACCTTGGTGGGGTTGGTGTTGCAAGGCAGCGGCAGGCAATCACAGATGGCTTGAGAGAGAACATCTTGAATTTTTCCCACAAGGTGGAGGGCACCACTGCTAAGGAGGTGATGGATCTCATCATGATCACCCAATACTTTGACACAATCAAAGACCTTGGCAACTCATCTAAGAACACTACTGTCTTTATTCCTCATGGCCCTGGTCATGTTAGGGATATCGGTGAGCAAATTCGCAATGGTTTAATGGAGGCAGCAAGTGCTCAGGTGAATGTGGAATAACTTTGCCCGTTTAGTGCGCACCTTCCTGAATTGTCTCTTTTATACTTTGGTATATTGAGGTTTTATACATTTTTGTGAAACTCATATTTTCAAATTGCTTGAATAGGAGGATATCAATATCACATGATAGAATGGTTATACTTGCAAAGACAGAGGCCAATTAGGTCATAAGAATGAACAAATATGTAAATAATAAATCTTTTTCTTTCATTGTATGGTGAGAATGCCAGTATGTAGCTTGGAATGCTCTCTTGCTGGATTATATGTTTTATCTTGATGCTCGTTTCATATAGATTGGCCTCGATATTTATCTAAATCATGTAATATAGCTCTTATTTGTACGCATATGTGAGTGTTGCACTCCAATTAAATCCTCCAACCAATACCAGATACTATATATTTTTTTTAGTGTTTACAGAGGATAACATTAACAATAAGTTTCAAAACCTTGAATAATAGAACGTCCGCAATGTTTTGCTGTTTAGTTCAAGTCCTTGGGAATTCAAAATTCAGGCTGTTAAGTTTATATAATTCATGTAAACTTGAGTGTAGTTATTTAATTTTGCACACTTTTGCATTTATTTCTAGGGTATGAATTTAGTGGAGAAATATATCTGAATGAACTGGAATGAACAAAACATTTTTATTTTCTTTAAGGTTCTATTTGGTGATAAGAATTGAAATTGGAATTGAGAATTTCAATTCCAATTTCAACGGAATTCTAATTCTAGAATTCCGTTGAAATTGTAATTCTAACGTTTGTTTCATACAAAAAATCAGAATTGAAATTGAAATTAAATAAAGAATTGGTGACGATAAAAGTATTTGTTTAAATTGAAAATGGTGGTGGACTACCGGTGATGACGATGGAGGTGGTGGTGGATTACCGACGGTGACAGTGGGAGTGAGTTATCATCGTCGGCGGTGACGGTCCGGCGAGCCATTATCGTCAACGATGACCATCAGACGAGCCATCGTCGTCGACGGTAACGGTGGTGCTGGGAGTGGTGATGGGAGAAAGGATTATAATGGTGATTATGAAATTGTAATTTTTATGGGTTAGAGAATAAAATTGTGAAATTGATTTTTTAGTTATATTACAATTCTAGTTAGAATTTTAATTTTAATTCTAGATAGCTGTTAAATATTAAAATTGAAAATTTCAATTTCAATTCTAATTTTAATTTTAATTTCAGACTTTCTAAACGGAGTCTAATGGAAAATGTTGGGGTTCACGGTCCTTGATTTGATTGTGATGAGTTTGGTTAATTGCGCATAAGGTGTAACTAAGCCCCTGGCTCATAATTTGAATATAACGGGCGGGAACTAACAATTGAGTCAGTGATTGGCAATTGCATTCGACATCAAGTTAAATTGGGCCTTAGTCTACAACTTTTTTTTGAACTGATCCTTGGCCCACAATTAGACTAACAATTAAATCTTAACATGCCCTAAAAGCAACATTCACACTTTTTTTTAGTTTCTAATACTCTTATTATCTTTTTTTTTTCTATTATTAAATTTAATTATAATAGTCTTATTTAATTTAAATTAATAATTTATATGAAAAATGAAAACTTAGTTTTCATTTCCTTATATATATATGTGTGTGTGTGTGTACATTTACAAAATTTTTAGCTATTGTTAGAGTTGTTATTTTTTTATATACCCATTGCTATTCTAAAAATTTGTTATAAATATGTTTATTTTTTTCAATACAAAGATATTAATATTTTTTTAAAATTTTCATATTAAAAAGAAGTATATTGTACAATTGCGATGTAGCCAATGTATATTGAACATGAGAGGATTACTGGATACGTCTAGAAATAAAGTGCAAAATGAACCATTTATAATTAGAGTACACTTTACTGAATTTTTCTTTTTACTTTTTAAAAAAAAGGTAGATAATTAAAAGAGCATTGATTGACATGCATGGACACCAATAACCATTTTATTATTATTTATCCTTGAGAAAAGAGAGGACCTCCAAGTTAATAATATAAATGGTCATGTCAAAAAAAAAAAAAAAAAACTTTAACGTTTCTTAGGGTTTCAAGGTCTAAATTTCAATTCGATGCATATATTCAGCATACAGACACTCATGATAACCATGCATGTAGCTGATTGATTAAGATTCAAATTTCTGTTCTTCCTATTTCCTTTCCTAAATAATTCATAAAGGTTAAAGGTAGATTTAGTCACATGAGCATTAATTACTATCAAAACTATGATAATTTTTAAATAATTACACTTGAAATTATTGCAAAAAAAAAAAAAATATTAACTTTTGTATTTTAAAATGTTGATATATCTAACATTAGTTTTAGCAACTTTACCATTTATAGTTTTTATTGATACCATTTACATTGGAGATTTTTTTTTAAAAACCCTTATTTAAATATATTTAAATTATAAATGAAATTATAAGAATTACCTATAAAAATTTTATATGTATCAAAATTGATTTTATGATATCACTATATTACTAAAAAAAAACACCAAAAATTTATATATGTTTAACTTTAAAAATAATAATAATTGATATGTATATATTAAAATATATTTTAGTGGTATATGGATTTAACGGTCTAAACAATAAACAATAAACTCATGTTTAAATCCTCTCTCCTTTAATATTTATAAAAAAGAAGATAAATAATAGTTGAAATATGAATTAATTTACAAAAAAATGTATTTCACATATAAAAATTATTTGTATAATCTCTTATTATCTATTAATTTGGATGAATAAATATTTAAATAAATAAATATTTAAAAATTGATATCATACTTATTCTTTTTTTTGTTTACATGAAATGCAAATTTATGTGTGGATTAATTTTTTTAAAATATTAAAATATATAGCATATATACGATTTAATTTGCAATAGCTCCAAAATTTTAGTGTAATGTGCGTAATTATCTCTAATTATTATTTTTAATTAGAAAAAAAAAAAAGGAATCATGATGGCTAATTCTTGCAGTGAAAATTACCTTCACCAAAAGCCCACAAAAGTAATCCTCAAGATATGAATTAACCCACTAATAATCCAACAGTCAAAATCTTAAAAAAAACACATGATTTTATATATATATATATTTATAATTTTCCTTCAAAATCCGATGAGAAAATCTGTTGAAAGCTCTGCTATTAAATAAAATAACATGTTTAGGTGGATATATGTTTTGAGCCGTAGAAAAGGTGGATAGGTAATGATAGGATTAGACGAACGTTAAGAGATTATAATTAGCTTTTGTAATTGAGTATAAATCATCATTCATAGAGGAGATAATTGAAGGGTTGATGGACCTACTAATTAATTCTTCTTCTTTTTCTTTTTTCTTGGTGGTGAGAGCTATGTTTTAACTTCAAAATTATGAATTGGAGTTTCTATTAATTATATATATAATGCAACAAGTGCTCAATATAAAAAAATAAAATAAAATTGACATCTCAAAATATATTTAAAGAGAACTAAAAAGATGAATAATTTGATAATAATACATAATTTTAATCAATTCACTAAAATTTTAATCTTATGTCTATGAGACATATAACAATCAACTAGAATCAAATAATATAGAATGCATGATATAATAAACCGAAAATTTTAATTTATATCAGATATAATGATTTATTTCATATATCTAACCAATAAATGATGAGAAATTTTAGTTAATATGATTTTTTTATTTTTTTTTTTATCAAATGAAAAGATATTATTTTATATATTTTTATTTTATTAGATTGATATATACTCACTGTGATAAAAATTTTCCTTTCAAAATTGTTTTCAAGCATTCTATAGTCTCTATTCCTTTTTAAATATTATATGCTCTATAATCTTATGTTTTGTTTGGTATTTCTTTTTCTAGTACAGTTAATAGTTTCAATGGCTATTGAACATAACAACGTGCATAAATATTTATTTAATTAATTAGCAACATAAGTTTGTCTTTTGCTAAATTACACCCTTTTTTCTTAGAAAAAAAAAAATAGAAATATCGATAATGGGACGGTTCTATAATATAAAATATTTTCTATTGGTGAGAATGAAATTTCGTATTTTATTTATTATAAAACTAAAGTGTTATACTATGAAATTAAAATTAAATATAAAAAATTTAAAAGTTGAATTTTGAGTATCAAATAATACAAAGTAATAAAAGTTCTATAAATTACAAAATTAAAAAATGGAATTATCATTTTAAACAAGTATCAATTTTAGTTAGGACTTTTAAATAATATATTATTATATAATTTAAGATTAAAAAATATTGAAAATTTTTAAGTGTAATGACATATTTACCCCCTTAATAATTTTATAATTTATTCGGGAAAATAAAATAAAATATTAATAAAATTAACACCACAATCACATAGCAATTAGCATCATTCACCGCAGGACTTGAGCTGAAACATGATTGCAAAAGGCAGGAAATAAAAACTTTGTTAATTGATGGCTTGCCACAGACAAAGCACCATTATGAGCACACCACACCACCCCACCCCACCCCACCAACCAATACTACACTAGACCGGAAAACAAAACATTATTCACTCCCTATCGTATATAATTTCCTACTTTCAGTTTTGTGTCTTGTTTTTTATGTTAAAAAAGTTTTTATTTTTTCTTTTTTAATAAAAAATAAACATTTAGGTAATTATTTTTATATTATAAATTTTAATTAAATAGTGCACTGAAAATCAATGATGGATTCAAATTATTTTTATATTAACAATGTATCCGAACTGAAACTTGTACTGTTAATAACTTTAATTTCATTTTCACTTTTTGTAATTATTCATTTTTGATATGGTAATCTTCCGAGTACATAATGGTTAGGATGTGACGTATCACAAAGGAAAAGAGGGATTTCTGGTTAGCTAATAATAGCAAACCACTGAAACATAATAGCAAACCACTGAAACTTACTCCAAAAGAAAAAAAAAAGGAATATAACAGAAGGGCCACAAGCAATGAATAATACCAATCCATATCAATATCATCTCACATAATAAGATGATGAGCTTCGAATTCAAAAACAATCAAAACTTGTATAAGTGGAAAGGAAAAAAAGGATAGATGATAAAAAGAAAGTTAATCATGGAGTAGCATTGAAAGTGTAAAGATTCTTGTAGAAAGAAAAGTCCTGTCCTGTATTAATCATTATACCTCCTCCTCTTTAACAAGAACATGAGTGGAGCAAACAATAAATCCATACCATACGAGCAAGAAAAACTTTTCTTTCTAGTTGGTAAGCAGTCAACCTTACCGACAACATCCTGTGTCTTTCCACCAAATTTACTACCAAATGACAAAGCGAGAGGTAAAAGCAGCAAATGTATTCAATCTATTACTCACTTTGCTCAAATACAAAAAGGTAAATAGCTCAATTGACTTTCATATTTTATGCCCACAAGCACCCACTTGGTATTTCTTCTTTTCACTGCCATGTATCTGATGTTGAGGATAAATCTAGGCCCATGCATGTGTGTGTGTGAAAGAGAAAGAGTGTTGAATATGATCATAGGAAATTATGGGACAATTTTCAAGTCTGCAGAGAATTGAGATTGCTATCTAAAGATGCAACATAAAGTAAGACAGTATTCCATAACTAGTGCATTGTTTTGCCAATACTAGAAAATGATAACAGCCATCGAAAGTCTCGATAAGCCATAGCCACTTGCCTGCACTCTATATTTTCCACATCTCTCTCTCTCACTAGGTCACTTGTACTATTTTCATATAAATTGATTACGTGTAACATAAATCATGGATTAGAAGATTTACCCACCAGTGACAGCATTTGTACAATTCCACTAATAAATACTTGCCAAGTGCAACCCTCTCCTCTCCTGTATGTTGTGTCACGTTTCATGAGCCAAGTTGAGGGCCTGTGTAAATCATTTGGCCAACATAAACATATATTACTTAATTAATTGGATTTTATTCCGGTGAATTGATCTAGATACAGTCGACAAGATGAAAAAGCATCGTATACAGTAATGCAGAAAGTAAATTAAAATTTAGTGCCACAAAGATAACTTATTAACAAAAACATTGAAAATACTAGTACAACCTACTTGCTGAGTTGTAGTCAACAATATTTGCCAAAATGTAGAACCTACAAAATCAGTTCAAGTTAGTTGCAAAATCCCTTTCAGCCATCCTGTGCCTTCCCATGTCGACAGCCCTCCTTGCTTCTCCATTGCTCAAGACTTTTTAGCAATCATGCTGACCCTAACTGATAGCCCTACAAAACTTCAAAATTTCAACATTGACATCAAATGTTGGGAAAAGGATCCAGCCTGAAAGTAAGAGTGTCACGAGAATTGGAATGTTTAAAAGACAAGTTACCAACGATTATAAAATATAAGCTTAAGAAAAAAAAATAAAAACAAAAACTAGATGAACAGGGCGGACAAGGGGAGAGAAAAAGAAAATGGGAGAGAAGGCCCATTAGTCCTCACTTTTCTTTAACCATGACAACCAAAGCACTGAGATGGACATCCACTCCTCATGGTGGGGCCCTACATTTTTTCATAAACGGACAATTCAGGTGAGACGGCAGAGTTACATCAATGAGTAGTGCTCCTTTGGGAACAGAGATTCACTCTCGGGTTCTTCCAAGGTTGACCCGGGAGATTGTCCAAGGGCTACATCTGACTCGCCAAGCATCCAATCCAACAGGCTCAAGCAAAACCTACCCTGCAGCAAAAAGATACATATCAAATTTCAAGCTAAAATATTTTCTTTTTCTTTCATAACAAATTCTCTTTTTTGAACGATAGGTAACAAATTCTACTACAATCCACAGAGTAATAATAGTGGCCAGTCTAGTCCAAATACCCATTTATCACAGGTTTTAATCGCCCAATAGGCAAGTGTATAACATGAGATATTTCCATATATACAATAGCTGTCATTGTATATCCAATAAAAAGCGTGAGGTTCAAAAGTGCTCCCTAACTTTTGGTCAAATTGTGCCAAAGAAATTAATGCTTGATAGTATACTATTGTTTGGCAGAATTTCTCATCCTTCAAGATTATCAAAAATGCTCTTCTTAAAAAATCACGGAGGAAAACAAAATCAGCTAAAGAACTTGGAAAAGTGTTAAATAGTACAGCAAGAACAAGTTTTTGCTCAAATTTAACCTGCACTTTTTGGCGGCTGAACTGGTAATTTGGAGATGGAGAGGCCACACAAATTTATTCAACAACGTCAGATGTATTAATCAAAAAAAAAAAAGGAAAAAAAATGTTAGACGCGAACTTAAAAGTTCAGTATATCTATAATAGTTCTATGCAAGAAATCCTGGCTAACCTCAAAACTCAAGGTATCAAGACAAGGCTGAACTGCCAAAGAGTAAAAATTTTCTTATCTATTACATGATATAGCACCCCCACATGCACCATTGAGATCATATGTAAATAGTATCCCGCACTAGTACTAATCCATTGTGATCACAAGTGACCAAGCATCATTTGTAAAAAGAACTCCGAGAATATTTAGAAAGTTCTCCCCTTAATCAGGATTTAACCATTTATGAAGTGCATATCCCATTTGCTCATCATTTTGAGTTTGATGAGCACTTCATGCATCAAGGATCTATGCAACATAAAATAGGTTAAACCATAGGATTGCCTCCTTGTCAAAAAATTTAAAATTGAGGAGCATGCTAAAGCTATATGATTGGCAGTTCAGACAAAGAAGTCAGGACCCATTTCTTTGGCTATCTCATTTATAATATGAAATGTGGAACCCAAGATACGAGTGAAAAACTAGACCCGGAAAAAAAAAAGCAAATCTAATTGCTTAGAATATGCTGAAGGTAAAAACAAATTTAGTGGATTTTTCAGGTGGCAAAGCAGTTAACAGTTCATTGGTTATCAATTTGGATTACAGAAAACTAAGTTACACCCCCGGATGATTTTATTGCATTTATTGAGGAATTTAATTGTAAGTTTGACAACATAGTAAGAAGAACAAAAATACAGCCCATAAATTACAAAATTGGGGGATTATGTTTCTGGCATACTACTAAATTCCAAAGAACTTGAAGAACATTTTTTCCAGCAGATAAAAATTCATAAGGAATCCTAATCATGCTTGAATCAACTGATAGCTTTTAGAGTAGGTTCACATATTTTACATTATCGCTATTATCATTAATTTCCTCATTGCTTTCATGCTATTTATGTTCCTTACAATTACCTAACAAAAACTGTTTTCTTCATTTTAATAAATATATCAGAATCATCAGTTTCTGAAAAGTTAAAATCACTGATGCAGTGGATAATGGCATCAGCTTCAAACCATAATTGCCACATATGGATTCACATTGCTGAAAATAATACATAGAAATTTGTCAAATGATGAATAAATCCAGATGACCTCATCTTTTAAACAGAGTCATATATGAAAAAGGTGCTCCTAATCAAGGCGTTTGCGCTTTACTCCATACTGGAAAATAAAAATCTATGTTTCAGTTAAACTTGTTTGGGTGATACTCATGATACAAATTCAAATATTAGTTCTCTAAAATAGCTGTGAAGAAATGGAAAATTACTCACAAGTCCAAATTACATATCATAGTCATCAAGAGAGTTATAGAGCATTCAAACGGTACATGTGAATTCAAAATACATAAACAACATATTGACTCTAGGCACCGCTCTCCCTACTCTAGTAGATATATTACAGGCAGGAAGCAGCATACAAAGTTATATTTTCTAGAACAGAATCCAATTGAATTTATGATCATCAGAAGAAACGGAAAAGTACGGATTATTCATACAAAAAAGGGGTTCCCTGATGCTTTCATACAAAAACAAAAAAATGAAAATAGAAAGCTAGAAAAATAATTCATTCCATAGAGTCAGAATGAATCAGTAACCAATCAATAGCAGTCTAACTTCGCTTCGTTGGGCTTCAGCATCTCAGTTATTATAAGTAGACTGCTACTAATTGGTTACTGATTCATTCTGACTCTCTGGAACGAATTATTTTTATGAAATCTAAACATCAACATCAAATTACTATAGCAAAACTGCATTCACAGGCTATTTTTATGTTTATAAACAGGAAAAATGGAAAATAATTTCAACTTTCAACTATTTACAAACAAGAAAAACCCGAAATAATGCCTGGGAAGAGATAAGTGATTCATTCAAGTCATGCAGCTATGCAGTGTAGTGATACATTGTTTGATTCCATCCCGATATGTTTTGTCCTAACCATACCTCTCACATCTTCAACTAGGAGTAAAAATGAAAAAGAAAAAAAAATGATGAGCAAAAGAATTTAATAAATCCTACAATTTCAAAATTCTACAGGAGTTAAAAAGAAAAACATTACACTGATGGTGCATCAGAAAAGACCTCGTTGAGCATGTCATCCTCACAGCCTGCCATGCGGAACAGCTCCCCATCTTTTTCTTCTTCATTTGAGAAATCCCGTCTTTCAAGCTTGGCATGAGCTGCAATGAATACCATCTTTTGAGCCCTTTCAAGGCCCACCCTTGAGTGCTTATGCATACAAACCCATTTCATGGAAGACCAATTGCATTTGAATCCACAAGAAGTAGCATGGAGAAAGATAAGCCTGACAGCAACCTTGCCTAATGTTTTATACTCACTCAGGCAAGTTTCCCACACTAATCTGCTGCCCTGCGGATTTGCAATTTTCATCTTTCCAGTCAAGGAGTCCCTCTGTTTAACCTGAACAGCCTGAGCATAAAGTGGATCTAGCCCTTCTGATCTCCATTTCATAAGCTCCATTAAAGCAACATGGGCTTCTTCCCTGGAAACCAGTCGGGTTATAAGCTTGTCCACATCCTTCTCTTGCTCATGGGTCAAGCACTTGAATGGAGGAAGGTATTTTCCACTCGTGTCCCTCATCAAGTAAAGTGGGTCAAGGATAAATGCAGCAGACCATGCTGGGTGGTAGTTTTTTTTGAATCTCTTTTCAACTATTTTCTCAACGTGTCCATCAACGATGTTGAATCTGGCAGACCAATCCTTCACTTTTGCTTTTAAGTCCTCCCATAGAGGGAGGCACTGCCCTATCAATGGCCGCTCCTCCTCAATCTCATGAGCCATCCCTCTGATGAGCTTCGTTAGTGAATAAACAGCCTCCAATTCATTCCAAAAACCCTCATTTTGAATCATCCCAGCAACTTCCCCAGCAACAGAATCCTCACTCATCACCTTATATGACTCATCCAGGACAACCATCTGAAGCACACGAGCACAGCTCAATATATCCTCCAGCATCACATAAATAGGCTTAAAGTCCTTCGTACATTCACATCTACTGGAAGGAACTCGAAGCAACCCAGCATAATCAAGCTCCTGCATCCTGTACTTTTGGAAGCTACTCCTAACTTGAGATTTATTATTTACAAAATCCGCAAGCTTCAAGCAATTTTCAGTGACAGTCCTGAAAAGTTGAAGCTCTTTGCAAAAATCCTTGATCAAACTATGCAACCCCTGAACCTGACATGAGAGATTCACCATCCATTGATACTGAATCTCCAAATTCCTCAATGCTTTAGCCTTATACTTATCTGCAACTATCCCTACACATCTCTGCAAAGCACTCCCACATATGCTCATCACTGTCTCCCACATAATCTCCTCTGCATACTTTGAAGACACCGACCCACCAGTTACAAACGCTTTTTTATACAAACTAGTTCCATTTGGAAGATTAATGCTAAATTGTACCAACTTATCTTCTCCACTACGACAATTCTTGTTCTTCCAGCCATTACAAGCAACTTGAAAGAACATAGCGTCTCTAATTCTAGCTTCCACCTCAGTCTTTGCCACATGAAACCTGTTCTCCAGCCTAACACCAGACAAGTCCCTCCTTGACAAAGAAGGCAAGCCTACTTGATGAAGAAAAGCTCGAAATTTTGGGTGGTCGAGACTTGAAAACGAGACTGACCCACAAGCCTCATAGAACCAATCAGCTAATAATTCAAGAGCAGAATCAATTTGGTCCTTGCTTAATGAAGGACCAGGCGAAGCTTTTGGGCACTTAAGCTTCTTAATACTATCTTCCAACATAGCTAATGCACCCAAATCCTCTTTTCCACCAGATAACATCAAATGCTGCTGTTGAGTTAACCCAGCATTAGAATAACCGAGTTCGTTACAAAAACGAGTGGACTCGACTATAGCTAGTGAAGTTAAAGGGGTAACCATGTGAGAGGTTCGCTTTCGATGATTATGCGAAGGAGGAGAAGGCAAAGACGAAATAGGCAAAGGAGAAACGGCGGAATTGGGCCTCAAAACAGAATTGAAATTGGGGCAAGTCCCTCTTTTAAGATGTTCAGAGGCTGTTCTGGATGGGTTAGAGGCAGAGAAAACGGCGTCGCATAAAGAACACTTGAGTTTGACCGCTTTTGGAAGATTTGTGTCTGGATTTCTGCTAAGAATCGGCTCTAAATGCGCCCAGTACCATGCTCCTTTACCTTTTATCGCCTTCGTTCTAATCGCAACCAACCCTTCATATCTCTTATTCACAGCTTTGGTTGCTGTTTCCTCTGGTATAGAAGAAGAAGGGTCAGTAGGCGTTGAACTCGTGGAAGCCATTAAAGTTAGTGTCAGCGAAATACAGTGTTCGTCAGCAATTTTTCCGTTCATGCACCGTCAACTCTTTCTATAATCCATGCGTTTGGCCGGAATTTCATGGCGGAGGAGGCGGGGTAGAGTGGTAGTTAGAGGAGGGCGAGGTTTTTGCGGGATGAAGTTGATGTGTGATAAAGAAAAAAGTGCAAGAAAGGGACAACAAAATAGTGACATATATATATATATATATATATGTACAAGTATTGAAAATGCTACTGTCTGTGTGGGATAGGAAAACCAGAATCAGAAATGAGAAATGGAGAGAATTTGTAGAATTTACAGTGAAATACAAGGGTTGAAGAAAGTAGTGATCTGTTTGAAGGTTGGTGGATTTGTGCGAAGGCTTATGGTTCTGAACCTCTGGTTCTTCTCTCCTCTTAGTTCCTCACCCAAACAAAATTCCCATTTCCTATCGATCCTTTGGTTTTAAGAATGGATGTCGGCTAGTTTTATGGACATTGACATTTATTATTATTCGTCGTTTTAAGGCCACGTTTCTTTCCTTCGAAATTATTTTATTTAAATTTGGTTTTAGAATTATATTTTATCAAATATAAAATTAAATATCTTTTTTATCTTTTAACAAAACTATTTGTCTGTTTGCTATTTATGTGTGACATCAAAAATCAATTATCCAAAGTTTCTTAAATAAGAATTTAAAAAAACACAAAGTTGAGGTTTTAATTTAAATTTAGTTGGGTAATTTTTGTTATTAATTTTTTAATTTTTCATAATTTTTCAATATTATTTAAGGTTATTCTAAAAATAAGTTTGCAAATTTTAAAATTATTTAACATAAAAAATAAATTATCTCAATTTAATTTGATTTAAACTAAAATTTATTGGCCTTTTTTCATAGGAAAAACCTCCACTGGCTATTTATTTCGCAAGGGCTAGGTTTACATCCTTCAATCCAACATATGATGCCAGAGGAGAATTGTTTCAGCAAATGGTTTAGTATAACTTTTACTTCGAATGGACTTCTCAGATAGAAATTTTCTTACCTGGTAATTTCCCCCACCAAATAAGAGGCTTCCTATGGATGTTGATGTTTCTTTTAATTTTGAAAATTAATTTTATTAATTTATTATAAATTATAAATGCACCAAATAATTACTATTTTATATGAAATGATTCTTAAGTTTATATAACAACGAATTTAATAGATATAGTATTTGAAAATCTAATTTGACTGTAAAAATTTATTTTACATACACAAATTTTTGGTTGAAATTTAAATTAATTTAATTTAATTTTTAAATAATTACTTCTAAATACTCATAGAATGTACATGTATATGTATACATTTGTATAAAAACTATTATTTAAATAGGAGAGATCAAAGAAAAATAAAAGGAAATGGCTATTTTTCAATTCCATTATTATTATTATTATATATATATATATTTTTTTTTCATAATGCATTATTTTATAATAACTAAAAAAGGGTTGAAAGTTAATCCAAATTATTTAAACTTAAAAGAGGAATCACATGTAGGTAGGTGCTTTTCTTATAGAATGGCAAGTCACTGTCTTAGAATGTCTTCCAAACAAATTAAGAACATATAAATTCATAGTTCCAAAAGGTTTCTTGGATCCTTGGCATTTTGATGATTACATGTTAATGATTTAGTTAATTACCATACTTTTTTAATTATTCCTAATAGAGTTTTACCCACATGATATAAACAAAAAAATAAGTGAATTTCATATGAAAACGTCAAGATTACATAAAAATGGCAGGTATATGGACGCATTAAAAAGTCAAAAAGCATCCTTTGTTTACACATGAAGAGGTGACATTTCAACCTAAAGCAAAAATTGTCATGTCTAAGTCTAAAAGACTCCTATTTGTAAGTTATTGTTGCTTTGATGTTTTTATATTTAGATGGATGCAGCTTTTCCTTTTTAAAATTTGAGGTCTAAATTTCACAATATAAATTAGTGATGACAAAGATACTTAATTTTGTAGCAAATGATTAATTATATTCCTTATTATATTTATAATTTAATTATATCAATCCCAAATCTTATAATACTACTATTTATACAACAAGAGTTGCTTATCATAGATTATTAAATTAGGACATGTCATTAATGATCAATTAATTATTTCATATAATTTGATATAATTATTTCAAGTTACATTAAAAATCAATATCATAATCATTTCAAGTTATTGTTAAGCGGGATTTGATTTAATGTCTTCAAGCTTGTCTATCTAATTCTATGTTAATGTTTTTCTGGATTCAGTTTAAATTTTAAAAAATTCGAAACTTCTCATTAAAAATGTGAATTTTTTTGAAATATCTTTGACGTTGCCCTTTGTATTCAAAAATTGATTGCTTGTTTCCAAAGGGTTAGAAGGTACTGTCTTTATATATTCGGGGGTTTGATGGTGGTTGATCTCCTTTTTTGGAGGTTAAGGACATTTTGAAACTTATGAGCATCTAGCTAAAACAAGTTTACAAATGATTAAGGTAATTTAGCTTTATAAGTACCAAATTCATGTAATTACTGCAGACTATGCATAGAACAATACCCTTTATTAGTATCAGTAGGATGATTTCTAAATAGATACTAATGATTGAACTAATAGTTTAATACTCGAATATAAGTTATAGATTTATATTTAGCTTGATTTTAAAAATTTTAATTTTAATATTGAATATTTTATCCGTCTTATAATAAATATTTTAATATATAATTATTAAAAAAAATTATTTATTTATTTTAATTTTTATAATTTATTTATTATTTTAATATCTCTCCGCCTTCTAATTCTATCACATTATATATTTTTATTTTTAATATATATTTTTTTAATGAAAATATTATTATAAGGTTAAAATAAAATATATTTTGAATATGCAAATGTGACAAATAAATAGAAACATACTGCAAAGAAAATTATATCGTTTATTGTGAAACTGAGGGAGTAATAATTAATTTCAGATTCAAATTTTATACGATAAAAATTAATATTAAAAAATTAAAAGTTTAATTGATTTCAATTTTAATCTTAATATTTTTAAATAAATTAAATTAAATTATGTTTAATTAATTTAATAAAAAATGAGTTTAAATTATAGTTGCACTCTATGAAAAAAAATACGATTTCCATAAATTTTTAATATTTTCTCATACCAACCATTACTTAAGTTATTTTATAATTCAATACCACTGATGTTGTTCTCTTATAAATAACAATTTTTTCTTGACCTATTGGGGAATCTATGTGAATAAATAATGGTTAATTTTGTTCTCTTCTAATGTTTATTTTTTCCCATCCAAGTTTTGATATATATATAAAAAATGATATTAAATTATTAATCATTTAAATCTTTATAAAAATTATAAATTAATGTAAAATAAAAAAATCATCTACCCAATAATAATAATAAAAAAAAAAAGTGATGAATAAGAATTGTTTTTATATCTAAAATGGTGTGGGGCAAATGGAGTTTCCATCATTATTAATAATTATTTGAGACAAAAAAATAATGATTAATTATTTGCATATTGGTGCATGTGTTTCAATTGCAAAGCCTTTGTATTGTTTGATATATACAAATATTTATTTATGTGGGTGGGTATGGTGGAATCCAACTTCTAACTTTTGAAAACACATCTATTATATAATAAACATCTGCCAATCTACACCTCTACTTTATTTATTTTTTATTTATATATATTTAGACTTTACAACTAATGCAATTTTAGTTATTAATATGTCTCCTTTGCAACCAAAAGATGTACACAATTCAAGGAAATCACATCTCACAGTAACCATTTTAAGAAATCACAATTTTTACTTAATATTTTCTTTGCAACTAAAAGATATATAAAATACAAGAGAAATTATATTTTCAGGTTTAATTAATTATTAATCTAATATATATTATGTATATTTCATTTTATTTTGATTTGAAAGTGAATTCTTATTGTTATTATTTTAAAGATATCATTAATTATTTTTTAATTTAGGGTATAAAATGATTTTAGAATGATGTTGTTATTTGGAACTATTTTTCCTTCTTGAAATGCAAGATTTGAAACTTGTACAATGTTAATTAAGATATGATTAAGTTAATTCACTATTGCTATATTATTCTTTTGAATTGAAAAGCATTGAATTAAATTCTCATTTTTTTTAAAAGAGAATTTATTAATATTAATATTTCATAATGAAATGTCAAGAAAGGTTAAAAGTGTATATTAAATAAAATTTCAAGAGGGTCCTTGAAGAAATTATCAATGTGTTTGGGCCGACTTAACTTGATAGAATTACAACTATGACCCAACGAACCAAGTCCAAATGCATTAGGAATTATGAATACAAACGATTGCCCAATTCTGTGTGATTATATTATTTTTTGTCCACGTGTTAAAAGCACTTGTCTTCCTCTTCTTAGGATTCATGAACTTCCCGGAATACCATCGCTAACCCAAACTTCAGAGAACGTAGGGTTTAAAACAAGAGATAGGGTTTTAGAGAACTCTGCTTTGAACTATTTTTTGTTTTCGAGAACGCAATGGGGTTTTGGGGTAAGTATTGCCATCATTTTTCTCTGTATTTCTAGTCTCTTGAACTTGCTATTCTCTTATTTCCTGCGTTTTCATTTGTTTTATGTGTTTGGTTACTGAGAAATCATGGGAAAATTGGAATTGAAAGTTGACTCTGTTATTAGATTTCTTCTGATGGATTCTGGTGTTGAATATTCTTTTTGATCTATATGTTTATTTTAAGTAGGAATTGAAGTGAAACCAGGTAAACCGCACCCTTATCACTCTGATAATGTGGACGGAAGGCTTTTTGTTACTCAGGTACCAATCCTTTTTCTTTTGATAATGTCGAATCTTCAACTAGAAGATAGATTTTAAAATTGATTGAGATTTTCTTCGTGTTCTGGATGTGTTTAGAATCAGTAATTAGATGATTATTTTAGAGATTAACTTGAGTGTGTGATTTTGGATTTTTAGCCTTATGGAGTGAGTTCATTTCTGATAGAGCTAAAAGGCATAGGATTGATTCATTTTTTAACATTCATTTGAACAATTCATTTATGTCTAATTTGTTTATATGCTAAAGGGTCAGGGAAAGTTTTTTGCTGCATTATTGAAAATTCTTGGACTGCCATTCAAATCTGTTACTGTTACATTTTTTTTTTCCTGGTTGCTTGGGTGCTATGTTGTGTCATGGGAAGGGTCTCTCAATGTCATAAAATTGCTTTGTTGAGGAGCTAGTAATCACATTTTGTTCTTTTGGGTGATTGATTTTCATTGTGTTCACAACTAGTGACACATGCCACACTCACCCTTTCCCATGCATTAGGAGGATAAATTTGTTTAATATGGATTCCCTTATATTTGACCACGAGATCATCTTCCCTATGAGAAGAGATAAAAGTTGGACCTGTATCTTTGCCATTTGCTTTAGGATTCCTGAAAATTTACTGAACCGGCTTAATGGACTTGGTCTATATGAGATAAAATATGGAATAAATTGTAAGCAATATGAAGGGTTGACAGAAAATGAGAAGTTAATTCACCAGTTTACCTTCATGTTAAGAAAATGAGAAGTTAGTTCACCAGTTTACCTTCATGTTAAATCATACTTTACCTTTGATTTGTGCTATGCTTTTGGAAGGGCTGAGCTTTGTTATGTTGATTTCTTTTTTGCAAAATGCTTTATTGTTTATCCTCCCTTTTGGATTTCAATTGGGCTCTAGAATTAATTGAGGTTTTAGACATCTTTATTCATTTGTTGTTATATTGCTCTGTTGATTACATGTAATTGTATCTCACTAATTTTTGGTTGCTAATATTTCTTGTTGTGATGATTTAGGCAACTCTAGGACTTGGTTCGTCAACAGAGAGGAACATCCTGCAGTGTTCTGTTGGGCATAAAAGTCCGATTTTCTTATGTTCTTTGTTACCAGATAGAATTGAATCTTGCTCCTTGAATCTCAAATTCAAGGATGAATTAGTAGCCTTTTCAGTTATTGGTCCACGAAGCATTCATCTATCTGGTTACTTTACATCTGATGAAGGCGATCATCTCAGAGATGAATATGAGTCGTATCTTTGAATTTGCCGTTTTGCTTGTTTTATATTTTATCTTCCCCCATCTATTTATTAGGTGTAATTATACTGAAGAGAAGGTGATGTTATTTTATTGAATCATTTTGTGGTTACTTGTTCGTTCTTACTACAATCTTTAGTGATTATGGAGAGGACATTGCTGAGACAGACACAGAAGACTCAAGTGTTGGTTATGATGATGATGACGATGATGACAATGATGAATATGATTATGACTTCATGGTCGGTGATGATGTCAAGATGTTCTCACCTTCACCTGTCCCAAACAGTGGAGGTAAAATATGGTGTTTAACTCTTTATTAAACATATATTTGCAGTCGCACAATATTCATTTTCTTTTGCTGTTACTTTGTGGTTATACTTTGAAGGCAGTTAACATGGCATACATGCATGATAGGAATTTTTATCTAGTTCCAATATGGTTACAAATCCAGACCTGATACAAGGGAATGTGTTGGTATATTGAAAGTTTTTGACAAAACAAAGCTACTGTCTTTGAGTTAACTTGCAATCTTCTTGAAATTGGATAGACAACACGGTAAAATATTGGTTTAAAAAGTAGGATGGAATTATTCAGAACACTATAACAAATTTTAACAGCTTTTTTTGGTTGAAAATTCTACACACCTGGGAAATTTTGCCTATAATTTTTGTGTGTATAAATATTTGCTGCATATCCTTATTATCAACATCTAAAACTAAAATTACATGATTTTTAATCAAAATCTAGATAATTTTTATGTTGCGATTTATAATGGCAATTGTAAAGATGTTTGCTTATCGTAAATTTTCCTTTGATTTTAGTTGTAATTGAGGAGATAGTGGATTATGACAAACCTTCAAATGGAAATGGTCAGCCTAAACAATCAAAGAAGAAGAAGAAGAATCAATTAAGTAATCATGAGGAACAAAATAACTGCCAACAACAAATTGTTATGAAGAGGGCTACTGATATGTCAGTTTTGGAAAGTGAAGATGAAGATGGTTTTCCAGTTGATATCTCAC
The DNA here is from genome assembly GCA_948193065.1 of Aleurites moluccanus. Classification (NCBI taxonomy): domain Eukaryota; kingdom Viridiplantae; phylum Streptophyta; class Magnoliopsida; order Malpighiales; family Euphorbiaceae; genus Aleurites; species Aleurites moluccanus. The sequence goes on along the minus strand of CANXYC010097675.1, from coordinate 13,213 downwards.
TAAAAAGCAAACATGTTCAGGAACCCCAAGTGGAATTGGATGTTCAGAAAGATAAGAGAGCAAAAGAAACCAAGAAAAAAGCAAGAGATGTCAATGATGTTGCTACAGGCAAAAAGAGAAAAGTTAAAAGTACTGACCAAGATGAACAACCAATAAGGTTTGCAGTCCCATCCATTAGCATTTTTTCTTCAAATATTTTCAGTTAAGAGTTTTTTTTTTTTTTTACCCTCCTTAATTTCTTGTTTTTATTGGTTAAGTATTCAGCAAACTTAGAGGGTTATGCTGGTTGAATTATTATTAGGTCACACTTCCCGCAATCAGGGAAACCTGCAATATATTGGTTCATCAGTACTATCAATTGAAGTGGTTCATGAATTTGGTGTCAGGAAAAAGAATAAGGATAAGCAGAAAGAAAAGAGTAAAGAGGTATCCGTTGTTGAAATGGATGGCAATGAGAAGAACGATCTTTCCAAAGATGGAGTCCAGCATGAGGAGGTGAAGAAGCAGGATTATCCTCATGAAAATGAGCATGATCAGAGGTGAGAACTCCAGTTTGTGACAGTACCCTGAGTGTGCAAATATTTCCATGAATTATATGCATTTACACAGTTAATGCAACATGAGATTTTTTCCCCTCCATGATACCTCATCACACTTTCTAGCATGAGTTTTTATATCATGCACGTACCTTGACAATACAAAGTTCAATCTCTCTCTCTCTCATGCACGTACGTGCATGCTGTTTGTAAACACACTCATGCACAAACACATGTTTACAAGCTAGTTGATGGACACTCGTGTGTTAGGTTGATGCTAATATGATGTTCTTATATTTACATACTTTAGCATATTGCCAAATCAATTTGCAGGGGTCTTGACACTGATGCAGATAGTGTGCCTGGTGAAAAAAACCCTGAGAAGAAAAAGAAAAAAAAGAACAAGATCAAGAAGAAGAACCAAGATAGTGGTGGGGATGTGAGCAAGGATCAAACTATTTCTGCTGTGGGAAATGAGGATAAATCCACTCTGGAGTCCATGGATAAGCAATCTTCAGCCATATCTTCACAAGTTAGAACTTTTTCCAATGGTTTTGTTATTGAGGAGCTAGCAATGGGAAAACCAGATGGTAAAAGAGCTTCTCGTGGATGTCAGGTAACTCTTCGCCCACTTATTTGACAGTTGGGGAATCATCCCATAAAGGAAAGCCAGTAGTACTTTCACGTACACTTTCATATGTTCTTGTTTTAGTTTTATGTATTTTCTTCTTATGATGTCAAATGGACTATCAATAAATTTAAATGAATCAGAATGGTAATTTATTGCTTAATATATTAGGGAATGTCTTGAATGTGCACCTGGCATGGCATGTTGTGGGGTTGATTCAATCTCTGATCATTAAGACTTCCTCCGTCCAATGGTTTTCAGTAGAGAAAAGATGCATAGATATTTTGATGGTTAATTCCAAAGTCAAGTGTATGCATTTACATGCTTAAAACCAGGACCCAAGTTAGCTGGAGTTTTCGTTACACATATACTTGATTAATTGAATTTGAATTAATATTTTATTGAGAAGAATCTGTTATTGGTTTCAGGTCAGTGTACACTACATTGGCAAACTCAAGAAGAATGGAAAAATATTTGATGCTAATGTGGGAAGGGCACCTTTCAAATTCCGCCTAGGTACTACAATATTTGGATTGCTAATGATAGAAAAATTTGATTCATTTTTGTTAATGATAGTATTTATTTTCTTTTGTTCCTTAAAGGTGTTGGACAAGTTATAAAAGGATGGGATGTTGGAGTTGAAGGTAACTATCTTGTTTATTGAGACTTCACTTTTTCCCTCAATTTATTCAGTATATTTACATGTTTTATGCATGTTGAACCATCAGGCATGAGAATTGGTGACAAAAGAAGGCTGACAATTCCACCGTCAATGGGGTAAGCAATTACTATCACTTCAGCATAACTTTCCTTCCCTTGCACTTCATCTAAATTTGTTGCATACCCATCTGCATCTTAAATGTTTTGGTACCATTGTTGCTTCTTTTTTTTATTATTTATGGTGCTATGAAATTAATTGTATTTTATTTGCCTATGGTGATGTTCCTTTATAAATAGGGATTTTCATATTGTTTGAAATCTCATCTCCTCCATTCCCTGCTAAAATGCATTTGTAATGAACATTTTGATGCAGTTATGGAGATAAAGGAGCTGGTAAGGTGATTCCACCAAATTCATGGCTTGTGTTCGATGTTGAACTGGTGAATGTTCGGTGATCAGCCACCTGCACTTCTTTCATTTTTCAAGTCCCTGTTGTCTTTAAAAGATAGAAAAAACTCAGTTTCTGGAGACAAGTTTGTTTTACAATAGTACTAGTTCACCCCAATTAGGAATCTGGTATCAGAATTGTTCGATGGGTGAGCAGAAATTTTGAAAAAAAAAACTAGCTGGTTCTAGTTCAGCTTAATGAAAATATCAATCATCTTATAGACTTCCATGTTATGTTTTTCCCACTGATATTGGCTTTATAAAGATCTGGCTAAAGAAGTACGAGGTTATCGCCTGCTGCTGAAATCGGAAATTTTTTCCTTCTAAAAGTTGTTCATCTGCTGTCTACATCAATAATACCAAAACATTTGATGAGTATCGAATGGTAAATGCTGCTTTGATGATGCCTTGATTGGAATACCAAAAAAAAACTAGCTGGTTCCCTCTGATATTGTCAGCAGCAAGCCTCTGTGGAACTGTACCGTAATGTAAATCATTCGTGAGTGATTTAATATTCGGTCTAGTAAAAAAAACTGGTGAAGATTGAGTTTAAGAGTCAGAAATTCTATGGAATGAGAATCGAATCGAAATTGATCCGATGATAAGTAAATTAATCATATATTATAAAAATATAAATTTTATTATATAATTTAGCATTTATTATATATATACTTAAAATAAATTTATTATCTTAAAATAAATTTATTATATTAATATTTGTACATATTATAAATTATTTTACTATGTATTAATTTTTTTTTCTTTTTATGAGAATTTATATTTTCAACTGAAAAAATGATTAAATGACCATTCATGCATCAATTCAAGCAATCCCATTCATCTAATCTCCTTCTCTCTCATTATCTTTGCAAGTTGTATTTTGTGAATGTATTTACACGTGTCATTTTGCATGTGAGATGGGATTATTCTCGTGAACATCCAACGGTTGATTCTGTAATGAGCACTAATATTAATTTATTTGTCATATAGCAATGTGTTTTTAATACATAGGGTTCCTTCTATTTGTCCGTTTGGCACAGCTTACAGAAAGAAAAATATAATTTTTTTTTATTGAAAAATTAATTTTAGCTCAGTTTATAATATTTGATAAATATTAAAATTAATAAAAATAATTATCTGAATAGCTAAAATTTAACTATTTGAAAAAATTAGAAATTAAAATTTTTTAAGATAGTTGAATTTTAGATTAAACGCATATTTAATTTTAAAAAATTAATAGATAAAAATATCCTTATAAATTTATAAATAATTTTTATATTATATTTTATCAAATATAAATATATAATTAATTACTTTTGAAAATATCATTTTTATAAATAAAATTTTTTCTCATATAAAAACTTATTTTTATAAGCTGTGCCAAATTAGACCTATTTGGTTTTGGGGAATAAGAATTCAAGCAAAGATGCAGAGCTTGAAAAGGCAGTGAAAATAACACAGTTTTTGGAGAGTGAAAATGAGAGATGGAGAACCGAGGTAAGTGAAAAGAAAGTCAAGGCTTTGGAGACTCAGATTGTACAATTGAAGAAAACGGTGTCGAATAGTGAAGATGTAGAGCTTTCGTCTTCAAATAAATGGTTAAGATATGGATTTTGCATGTTCTGTTTATTAGTTAATATTTTTTTTTTCTGGTTTGTCAATTTTCTGGGTTAATTAATATGTTATTTTTTCTGGTTTATAAAATTTCTGGGTTAATTAATATGCTGTTTTTCTTGTTTGTAAATTTTACTGAAAACCCGACATCAAATTTTCGTGGATTCCGAAATTCTTGACCCGTCCAGTCCAGAAAATCCGGTCTGGATTGCTAGATATCTGATCGAGTTACCGGGTTTCTTTTTTATTTTTGGAGATAGGGTAATTAGGAGTAGATCGGTCAGGCCTGTTGATCGTTTTTCTCGATTGAACTAATCGGATCGGTTATATTTCAAAACCATGGTTTTAACCAACCATGGAGGTTCTGTAGGCCTATTCCCGGATAGGGTATTGGGTCCGAACCACTAACCTGGGTTGAATAAACGTATAGGTCTACGTGGCCGGTTTTGAGTCTGAATCTAGGTCCAGTTAATTCCTGGCAGTTTTCAATTAAAAAGCTACAAGAAATTTCATTCTCACTGTTTACCCAAGCCGATTGACAGTACTTCGAGGGGTTAAGGTTGGGTCTTCTTTCACCTCAACTTGGGATTGAATGTCCCTCTACCTCTATTTTGATTTGGAAGCTTACGGAGAAGTAGAACAACTTCAACTATCAAATACATCAAATATTACAAATATAAACTAAACTTGTGTTGCTTATGTCAACTATATGCAAAACACTAGACAAAAACTACTGCTCTATTCCCAACTTATAGCAGACACTGGACAGGCAGTCGACGCTAAAAGCTTGTAGCCATTAAAGTTCCAAAAACATTTTTAATAATAAATTGGTATTAACCTTTCAATTCAATTTTGCACACAAGAAAGTCCATTTATCATAATGGCATGGATATAACTTCAATCAAATCTGCAAATATATGCAAGATGAAATTTCGTTGAAGTTTCTTAATTCCAAAAACTAGCCTTCCGAATTTTCTTGTCGAGTCTCTGTATTTCAAGCAAGGATAACTGTAATTATGAACTTGAGATACTTATTTGGAACAATGGATTAACTCTGCTCCATTACTCTAAATGGAGTTTACGAATTTCTTTATTGTAAAAATTTTTATTCTCTCCTTTGGCTTCTTAAAGCTATCATCATGTCTATTAGGAATGCTCTAATCTTTCAGTAAAGTGTCATAGAGACATGTTCAAGCATAACTGTCAGAAAAATCTTGCTTATACTAAGAGGTTTCCTTTAAAGAAACAAATTCAAGCATCTCATTGACCAACACAACAAACCAGCCTTGAAGTATCAACCCACAAAATTTACCTGAAGGCAGCAACAGGATATTCAACGAAGTTGTGCTTTTAACTTGTGCAGGTCAGAACCCTGACTCAACAAGCAAAAACCATATGATTCTGAATACACAGATATATATGCTTATTAAGATACTGCCTATTAAGACTAATAAGATTGCAGCCAATAAGATTGGCAGCTTGGTGGTGCCTTAGTAAGGTTCCACTGGTGCTCTGAATTTCGCTCCAGCATAGACTGCAGCAGATCCTAGCTCTTCTTCTATCCTAAGAAGCTGCAGTGGGGAAAATGGCATGCGGTCATTTAGTCATCCATAAGAGCAAGGGTGAGTGCACTAAGAAGCTATTTTTCTTGATTTCAAGGCTATCCATTTACCTGGTTGTATTTAGCAAGACGTTCTGATCTGCAAGGGGCTCCAGTCTTGATCTGTCCCTGTTTTACAGTAAAGCACAAACAATGGAAGATCAAACCAATAGATATTTGGGAGCAAGTATTCAAACATTACAAAAGGTAAAACAAGCAAGAGTAGACAGTTATCTGACATAGACACAGGCAAAAGCAAAAACAGCAAGAGGAAGAGATACCGTAGCCAATCCTACAGAAAGGTCTGCTATGAAAGTATCTTCAGTTTCTCCACTGCAGTAAACAAGAAAGACCATGTAAGCAAATCCCATTCCAGATATTGCAAAAATAATTAAAAAACAAAACTACCAAAATACGAGGTTGCACCTCCTGTGGCTTGCCATGACACCCCAGCCAGCATGTTTGGACATTCTCACAGCTTCAATGCTTTCAGTTACAGAACCAATTTGATTCACCTGACACATTGTTAAAAAATGGCAATATTTGTAGCTTGCTAGTTCTAATTACAATGAAAATTCGCATTTCTTTTCATTTGGAAGTGTACTTAAACTGCAGTGATCAATGTCAAGAAATCAAATTCCCTTCTGATAGTGAACAGTTAATGAATACTACCTTCAACAGAAGAGCATTGCAGGTCTTCTCTTTAATAGCCTTTTCCACACGCTGCCATAAAGAAAAAAATAATAATGTCAGTAGAATAGTCATTTTGAAGTTTAATACTCATTTTAAAGTTTAAGGATTCATTATACCAAGAAATTTAATCTCAAGGAATTAATTATCTTTAAACGTTTAGGTCATCTCTTCACCTTGGGATTTGTGACAAGGAGATCATCACCAACAATCTGCACTTGCTCACCAATTTCAGCTGTCAACTTTGAGTAATGCAACCAATCATCTTGATCAAAGGGATCTTCAATTGACACAATTGGATAATCAGTCACAAATGACTTGTAGACGTTCTTCAGACTATCACCTGATATCTTCTGTGATCCATCATTGTTCTGCAGCAGGAAGAAATTCATGGGCTCAGAGCCTTGGACTTTTAACATGATCCAGTCATTCTCAGCAGATAGAAGATAGAGTTTTTATCATCACGTAAATAAATTCAAGCCCCTGCTTACCTCTTCCTTGAAATTTAAGTCATAGGTCTGGTCGTTGTTATTATAGAATTCTGAAGCAGCAACATCCATCCCAATCACAACCTGACAGGAGATCAAAGAAATCAATAACATTATAGGAGGATACTATAAAAGGATAAAGACAACAGCTATCTGACATACCTTTCCAGTATACCCAGCTTTAGCTATGGCAGTCTTCAGCAATTCAAGGCCCTCTTTGTTTTCCTGCCAACGGATATCATTATAGGAATAGATCAGTGTGGATTTATCCAATTATAACAAAAGAAGCACCAACCATGGCTCAACTATACCACCACTTGTCCAACTATTCAGTTAACATATGGAATTATTGGCACTGGCCTGCCACATGAACAGAGTTATAAGCAATTACAGACCTGAATATTAGGAGCAAAGCCACCCTCATCTCCCACATTAGTAGCATCCTGTCCATACTTCTTCTTTATCACAGCCTGAAAATACATGGAAGAAATCACTCAATAAATCATATCACGTGAAAATCCAATATACAAAATCAAATTGAAGGAGAGAAAAACAACAAGAAAAAACACCTTCAGGTGATGATACACTTCCACACCCATCTTCATGGCTTCCTTGAAAGATGTTGCCCCGACAGGGAGAATCATGAATTCCTATATTAGTGACCAATGTAGGAATTGTCATTCGACAGAGAATCAACGGAACCACCTATCTATCATTTATGTGAATTTTCCCATCAACAATACCTGCATTGCCAGTTTGTTGCCTGCATGGGAACCTCCATTGATAACATTGAAAGCAGGTACTGGAAGAACCAAAGTCTTGTTTCCAGCAAGATTTGCTATGTGCTATAAGATAAGACAAGATACCATTGAAACTGTAAGAACTGCAATTAAACAGCTAAACAACACATCGTACCAGTATCAACATATACCTGATAAAGGGGAATCTTCTTAACTGCAGCACCTGCTTTGCAAACAGCAAGGGACACTGCCAATATGGCATTTGCTCCAAGCTGGAATAATCAAGGAGAAAAAACCACGATTAGTATAAGAGAAAAATAAGACATTAATAGGTCAATACAATGTCCCTCGCCAAGAGCTTTTATCTAAAGCTGATTCACCAAATGCAGGGGGTACCTTCTGTTTGCCCCAACCCCATTCATTAACTGTTCCATCAAGTTGTTGCACCATAAAATTATCAATTTGGGTTTGCTCTATTGGGTCCTGTAAAATGTACAGTACTAACACTGAGTATCTGCATCAATAATTAATTGGAACCTGAAATTCAGCATGTATACAATGAAATGTAATCCAAAAATCCACAAATTACCTTGCCAATCAACGCAGGTCCAATGATGGAATTCACGTTGTCAACAGCCTAAATATTATAAAGGAAAAAAATTACTAAAAATTGAAAATGCATTTAAACGCGCTGGCCCCATTTCAGTCAAACAGGTTATTGGCCCAATTAATGAACAAGCAAAAACAGGAATAACATAGCAAAGAATCAAAATTTACCTTGAGGACACCTTTCCCAAGATAGTCTGATCCCCCATCTCTCAATTCTAGAGCTTCATAGATACCTTTCACACGAAAATCAGGTATGAATCAATGAACAAATATACGAGTGAAGACCAGAAAAGTTTATAATACCATCATATAAAAATATAAAAATAAATATAAACATATTTTTCAGGCATTAATCTAATCATTGATCGATTAGAGAGAACTTAAGAGATAAAGGGTATTTACCAGTTGAAGCGCCGCTTGGCACGGCAGCTCTAGCCAAGGTTCCATCAGAAAGTACGACATCAACCTGTTAATTAATACACATTCGTCAGCGCATAATACACATCACACAATTTAAGAAAAAAAAATATACATTCTCTCATAAATCAAATGATAAGATCAAATTAAGAGTTACAATCAGAACTCACTTCGACGGTGGGATTCCCACGGCTGTCAAAAATTTGACGGGCCTTCACAACCTTAATCGTAGCCATTATAATTTCTCTGATTGAACTGTATTTAACTTTGCTGAGAAAATAATAATTGTGGTTGGTTTGGGCATTTTCGGGTCATATATAGGACTACACTAACGTGTTCAGCGGGTTGAGGGGCTGCTGTGTAAAAATATATAGTAGTCCCTCATATGATTTATTTTAATTATTTAAAAATTTTTAAAAAATAATATTTTATTAATGTTTGATGTAATTAATCTATTAATATATTTTTCATTCTAAACAAAAATCATTTGGATTTTTAAAAATATATTGAAAATACGTTAAATGTAAATCGTTAAATATAATACATAAATTTTTTAATATATTTTTAATAATTCAAATAATTTTTGTTTAGTATAAAAAATACATCAATATATTTCTTACATCAAACAATATCAAAATATAATTTTTAAAAATTTTTAAATAGTTAAAATAGGTCACATGAGGACTGCTTTATATTTTTAGATGGCAGCCCCTCAATCCGTGTTCACCAGACCATTGGAAAAATAGCAGCCGTTGATTTTGGAAAAAGTGAGGGACGATGTGGATGGCTGAGAATCACAGGCATCAAATGGAATATGCGGAAACTGGGTGCCTGAGAAAGTAAAAAAGGCTAAACGGTAACGGTAAAGGTAAAAATGGATTTATTTTATACAGTGGGCGTTACGTTGAAAGGAGGGCGCCCCTGGTTTTTCATTAACGACGGAAAAGCCATTCAAATTTCAAGTGGCAGCGTTAGTTGTTTTCAGAATAGACTAAAGAATGGAGATTGATGTACTCTTAGTCTTTTACCTTTCCCTTCTACTTCTATCGAATTGCTAGAAAGTTGTTTCTTTTTTATATACAAATCTCTTTCTTTTTCTCGTTCAGTGTAATAGTAATATATTGGCATCATATCTTAGTCGATCTTTTCTCAAAGATCATTCTCATTTTTGTTTTCTTCTCATTTTCTTATTAGAAAAATCCCTTCAACTTCGGGTTGCTCGAAAAACAAGAAACCAGATACCCCTCCCTTTTTTTCTCGGTCTTTCCAGCCTCAATCTCTTCATCCTTCACCTGAAAGCCTAATTCCGGCGACCACCGTTGTTTTCTCTGACTCACGCGCCTCCACTTTACACCGTTGTAATGCTCCTAGCATCCTAGGGCTGAAAGTTGAAGACAACGCGCGACAACCAACTATTCGACCATGTTATTCAAAAGCCCACATCATCTTAAACCACGATAGCCTGTACAATTGTCTTCAATCACCGCCACATGGACTTGTCCACGTAATCAACAGTAGACATGTCATCGGAGACACATCAGCGTATTTGTACATGTGGTTATCATCTAAAAGGTCATTGATGTCACAATGCCATATCAGCAGGTATTTGTACATGTGGTTATCATCTAAAAGGTCATTGATGTCACAATGCCATATCAGCATATGACTCGGTAATATTTTTATTAGTGCTAATCAAAATTATATGATATAATTGTGATTTCAATTAAGATTTTTAGTTTGAAACACAAATTAATTAAATTAAAATATTAAAATATATAGTGTTATTTTTAAAAGATTAAAAATTGTAATCCTCCATTATTAGAGAGGAAAATAATTTTTTTAAAATTAACTGATTTATAAAAAAAAATCATATTACATATTTTTTTATTTAATTAATTTATTATTTTAATTAAAAATTCTAATTAAAATCACTATTTTATTATATAATTTCTGATCAAACAGAGGTTGACTTTCACTAAAATGATACATCATTCTAATGACATCATGCTAAAAGGCCAATTGATTAAACTGTTCACCACGTCATCAAGTACTAATCAACAAGATAGTTCATGTAGCAAGGTAATAATTTTCGATATCAATAATATTACACGTCATCATCAATCCACATCACACAATTAGCCACGCATTATTTATCATACGTGCAGAACTTAAGACACATCAGCATAAAAGTTAACATGGTGAAAATATATTCGTTCACTTTAACACCACATCATCGCATTTGCCAACGTGGTTATCAGGAAGTTGTCATGTCACTGACATAGCCATATTAAATTTGTCACATCAAAAGGTGTTAACAAGCTGTCACAATACCATATCAGCATGTGATGCAGCAAATTCTTAAACGTGGCAACAAAAGATATCCACTTTATAAAATACCACATCGACGATGTCATCATTTGTGCCACATGGCTATACATTTTACCACGTCATCAATGTATGCCATTTCATCATGTACTAATAAACAAGACATACAACGTAGCAAGTCAATAATTGTTCTTGTCAATAATATGTCACCTTGTAGTTATTCCACATCACATAGTCACCAGGTTAGATTTGCCAAATACAAAGAATTCAGGTTATGTCAGCATAATGTCAATATGGCATGAAGCTATTTGTTCACTGACAATGCCATATCATCGAATTTGCCACATGTTTTTTAAGAATAACTGTTATCGACAAAATCACATCATATTATATCATGTCATCAAATGTTATCATCTGTCATAAAATCTAACATGTTAATTAAAGCCACGTCAACATTTGTATCAACGTGACAACAACTTATTAGTCCTTATTATATTTTCGCCACATCAAATTTTTATATCACTTTATATGTTAGCAGTATTTGTCACATAAATATTTGCCATATCAGATTATATCCACATTGTTTGCCATCGCATCATATTTGACGTCATAACCTTTATTCATTGACCATATCCACTTATGTAACAATGCCATATCATTCTAAATCATGTCATCCTCCATGGCTATGTTTTTAATTTTCTTCAACCTTGGCAATTTGTATTGTCCATGTCACTAATGAGATGTTAGCATCATATACCCTTGGCAATTTATATCGTCCATGTCACTAATGAGATGTTAGCATCATATATATCATCTCATAGAAAATACTTACTTACACTGAATGTAGAATTTATCTCATATATCCAACTAATACAATTAAATATTTTAATTAATATTATTTTTTTATTTTTTTTTACTATGTGAAAAAACACCAATATTTTTTTTTTATTTTACATATTATTTTCTTATTGATTGAGTATATACGCAGTATAGACAACTCTGTTCCATAATCTCATAGCACAATAGCATGTCAGCAATGTACCGCATTAGTACTTTTGATAGAGTTGGACTGGACTTAAGAGTCCAAATTTTTATACTGTGGCCCAAATTTAATTTTAATTGTATCATATTTGCCAATATTGGACCGGAAAAGCTCAAATGTTTATATTGGGGCCTAAACTTATTTTCAACTATATCATGTTTGCCAAAGAGGGCCGAATTTGGGCCGCTTCTTGCCTCTTTTTCTGTTGCCTTAGTAACGGTGTCCTCTCTAATTCTTTCTTCATCTCATATTCAGAGACGGAAAAGCTACTGATGGAATTTTCATTTCTCAGAAGAAGTATGCTGCTAATCTGCTAGAGAAACACAGATTGAGCAATTGCAAGATAGTAATTTTTGAGCTTCCTGTAGATCAGCAACTCCTTATTCTGCTAACTGTTTGCATGTTTGAATCACTCTTCCAACAGCTACGAGTTTCATTTGGTGGCCTGGCGATAGTAGTTTCTTTTATATTTTCAAAATTATATATTCATTGATTGGAAAACGAGGGTAATAAATATGTTCGAAAATTTGTGTGTTATTGCTTATTTGTGTAATCTTTCTGTAATCAAACTGAGGAAGATCTTTTTGGTTTTGAAGGCATTTCAGGCCAGAGAGAACACAATATTACTGCAAGAAAATTTCATTGTTCTATAATATTGAATAAAGTTACGCTAAAATATATGGAAAATGGATTTCTTGTATAATTTTGCTTTTTTTGACGTTCTTTGTTGCATGGCCTGTTTTTCTTTTCTGCTTACTTGAATGGTAATTTTAGCATTGATGGTTGACCTTGTCTGCTTGCTATGTGTGACACTGAATTATGGGTCTTAAAATTAATAAGATGATAAACAATCAAGTTGATCACTGGGAATGTCTGATCTTTACCCTTCTTGAAAAGTTAAGAGAGAAGCTTAATTTTTTTTGGGGTCTGAACTTTGAAGTGTTGTTTTTGGTATGATATCATTTCTCTAGTTCTATATTAGCTTGTTGAAGATTGTTCCCTTTAAAACTGTTCCCTCCGTATGTCATCTTCCATTTTTTATTTTATTTTTGATTTTGTAGTGGGTTTAGAACTTACGGAAAAAAGGATAGATTATGGTGGTCAAACTTCTTAAAAGGGCTACTTTGAGACTTTTTTTTTTTTTATCTTTAAAAAAAATGATCAATATATGATGATTTTTGTAGTAGTTGTTGGGAGCTTTTAGGCATGTCTGTTAGAACAAATTGGCATTCTTTTTTGTTGGATTTACAGTCCATTCTAAAGTCAGGTGGATACGTGAGCTTTCCCTTGAAATTGATTGGGGGTGGGGTGGGGTGTGTTTGGGGGGGGGGGGGGGGGGGGGGGGGGGGGGGCGGGGGGGGGGGGCCCCGCGCGGGGGGGGGGGTGGGGGGGGGCGCCAAAGGGGTTTTCAAAAAGA
>CANXYC010097620.1:0-20162 GCA_948193065.1 Aleurites moluccanus | reverse complement strand
TATTAAACATCAAAATCAAACACCGTTGTTCATCATCATCATTTCGGTCATTCTTGTTTTCCTTTCAAATGGATTTGTTTCCATCAATTTAACCATTAATTCATGCTAAATACATCAAATAAACATCATTTGAATAAAAACATGAATCAAAACAACACTTTGATTCAAAGTTCTTCCTATTAGGGTTTCGTTCCAACTTTTTGAATTTCTTCCATCCAAAATATGTTTTGAACACTAATAAACATCAAAGAACGCCTTTAGAACATATTTGAATCAAAAGAATCACAAAATCATTAACTTATCAAAAGTTCTTCAAAATCTTCAAAGCTTTGATTCTTAGCTTTTTCTTGTTTTTCCTTAGAATCTAAGGTTATATTTGGGTTTACAAGGATGAAATTAGCTAGTTTCTATCAAAAATTGGAAGAAAACTATAAGATTTGATCATTAGCAATGGTGGTCGAAACTTAAGGAAGAGGAAAGAGAAAAATGGTTGGTGAAAATGGCTGAGAAAGATGAGAATGATGAAGTGGTGGGAAAAATCTAACTAAATATAAAAGGCATAATTCAATACATTAGGTTTATGATAGAAATGGTGAAACCTAGCCATCCAACCATCCATTTCTTCATCATTTCATCCAATGGTTAGATTTAGAAAAGCCTAAAATGATATCATAAGCTTGCATACACATGTAAGTCCATATTCCAAAGGAAAAGACCAAATTGTCCTTAGTTCAAATGAAGCTCCTCAATCGAGCAGCTTGTCGGGAATTATTTTCTACCGGGTTTAATTCTCCAACAAAACTTCAAATAAATAAAATATTATCATTTTAATGTCCTAATATTCTTTTCTACCTTCAAATATCATGTTAATTTCCATAAAACTCGAAGGGGTGTGAAATGATCATTTTGCCCCCAGTTCACCAAAAACTCAATTTTTCCCGATTTCTTCCTAACAGCCTTTAAACCATTTTTACACGTATAATACTTCCTAAAACATGCATATACATTCAATTCAAGCATAAACATGCAATATTACATATAATTTAAACAAAGAAAGGACCCTCTAGGTTTGCCCTTTAGAGTTCTAGTTCTAAGCCTTAACTGAAGTGTTACAGTTTATTGTTATATATTTAGCCTATTGTATAGTAATATATATATTGACTCACTAAGTATGAAAATACTCACCCATTTAGTGGTTTAAAATTTTCAGGTCACGAGTAAAACTGGTCCAAGAATTCTTCTTTAGTGGATTCAACTCTTTTGATATAATGTAAATATTTGTGCTTGAGTATATTTCCTATGTAATTCTAATTACTCCATGGTTATGTAAAATATTAGTATGGCTTATATATATATTAGTTATGTTATTTAATGTAAATGAGATATATTGAGTATGGAATTAATCACAGATGATGAGGAATGGATTGATAATGTGAATATGGAAATATTATAGCAGGTGATGTTTACAGGTTATAGAAGGGTTCTACGGGTGTCAGTAGCCTTAAACTGTTCCTGCATCCTAGGACCATCATGTTCCAAAATTAGGATGTGACATACACAATGATCCTTATTAATCATAATGAAATAGTATGAAACAACTATATTGTGAAAACATATATACCATTGCCTAGAAGACTGTTTGAGGCCATATATAGACTTTAAAAGTCTACAAACTTGGTGTTCATAACCTTTAATGAAACCTTCTGGTTGTTCCATATAGATATGTTCATCTAACTCTCCATTAAGAAACTAGGCTTTAAATCCATTTGATGTAATTTAAGGTCCAAGCTTGCAACTATAGCTAGAATTAAGTGAACCTAGGTAAACTGCACCATAGGTGAAAAGTTTCCTCCTAATCAATTCCTTCCTATTATGTATATCCTTTTTGTAACTAGGAGAGCTTTGTACCTCTCCATAGTACCATCAATCTTTCACTTTATATTGAGAATCCAATTAGGAGATAAACCAGTTTCCAAACTTGGTTGGACCTTATGGACTCCATTTTCTCTTTCATTGCTTTAATCCATTTATCCATAGCGGGACAAGAAATAGTCTCATTGATGTTTTTTGGCTCATCATCTTATTGTGGAAGAATCATAAAAAATTCACCTCATTCAATCTGAAATCGACAATGAGGAATGCTTATAAGATTGCTTTGACGCAATTGAGATTCATCAATTCTCAAATTGGTCCCACTCGAACCAAGATCACTCATACTCAGATTAGTATCACCTTTATTCACATAAAATGATGAAATCGAGACATCATCTAACATCATTTATCAAAATCCTCCCACTCGAATGAGGTGATACTAATAATTGTTAATCCATGGTTTCAAACAGTGATAAGCCATGACCTATCTCACCCTGTTTAGGAAAATCATCCTTTAAGAATGTGACATCAAGTGATTCAAACTCAGGTACACTCCGACTGTCTTGCTCACCTATGAAATCGTAACCTTTGGAGGTTTCAAAGTACCTTATAAATATACTTTTCTTTCTTCTTAGACCTAATTTTCCATATTTATGAGAGAAATCATGTACATAAGCAACACATCCTAAGATTTCAAAATACTAAGGTCGATTTTTCTACCAGTCCATACCTTATATAGAGTGGTGGCAACTGATTTTGTAGGCACTCAATTAAATATAAATGTGGCAGTCAACAATGCCTCCCTAAAAGGAGATAGGAAAGATGAGCTTGTGCCATCAAAGACTTAACTATCTCAAGAAGCATTTTATTTCTCCTTTATGCAACACCGTTTTGTTGAGGAGTTCTGGGAAAATTCAAATGATGTTGTATCCCTTTTCTTTACATATCTCTTTGAACTGATCAGATAAATATTCTCATCCTTGATCGGTTCTTATTGCTTTTATTTTTCTGTCTAATTGATTTTCATCCAAATTCATATAGTTCTTAAAGCAACTTAATGCTTTGACTTGTGGGATATTAAATAGACATAACTAGATTGAGTGAAATCATCAATAAATGTGATGAAATTAAATGCTCTGTGCGTAGTGCTCATATTCATAGGACCACACATGTCG
The DNA here is from genome assembly GCA_948193065.1 of Aleurites moluccanus. NCBI lineage: Eukaryota > Viridiplantae > Streptophyta > Magnoliopsida > Malpighiales > Euphorbiaceae > Aleurites > Aleurites moluccanus. Next base: position 17,115 of record CANXYC010097620.1, on the reverse strand, counting down.
GAATGAATTAATTGGAATGGAAAATTGACTTTAGTTCCTTTTCAAATGGTTTTCTTGTAGTTTTAAAGCCAGATAATGTTCACAAGTTGACAATTCTACTTTGTCAATATTAGCCATTAGTCCTTCTTTGGCTAACCTATTCATTCTTTGTTAACCAATATGTCCAAACCTAGCAAGCTAGACATTCACATCATTCTCATAAACATATGAAGTTTCAAACATATAAAAACTTATTTTATAACTACAAAAGTCATAATCCAAATCTATAAAAATAAACTATCTAAAACATTACCAAAACCATAAAAAATTATTCCCAAAGATAGATTAACAAATTTGTCATGAAGGTTCCAAGTAGAATTTAACTTAAGCAACATCAATACAAAAATTAAATTTCTACGAATCTGAGAGCAAATAACAAATCATGTAGGAACATGTTTCAACCACCACACATGACTAACTTGTATGTGCCAGTCCCTTTACTTCAACTTTTGTGTTATTTCCCACAAATATCAACTTTGCTTTATGCAGGACAAAAGTCCATGAAGGCTTCTCGATCCTTCATTACATGGTTTATGGGTCCTTAGTTTACAATCCACAAAGGATGTGAGTCAGTTAGAAAAACAGTGCTAGAAATACGAAGTTCACTAATGTCACGACTCGGATTAGGGGCATGACAATCCTAGGATGCGGGAATAGTCAGAGATGTCCAATACTCATAGAACACTAGTATCATTATAACAATTTAACCTGTATAATCCATAACTATAATCATTTCCATTTAAAAACCATACTCAAGTAAAAGAAGTCCAATATCAGTCTATTATATATTCTCATCACATAGTTATTTTATACATCCAACCTATATATCAATATTAGTTTAATTATAGACTGTAGAGCATATCTAGAAGCTAACAAAATGCAATTGTATCACAGTATTTACATTACAAAAATATATTGGTTTCTCGATGAAGAAGCTGGGAACCACTCTACTGCTCCTGTCCTGAAAGTTAAAACCACTATAGAGTCAGTATATCAATACCCAGTGAGCTCAATATACAACATATTACATACAAAGTTGAATAACAGTAAGGAAATGGAATGATCAGTATCAATAAGAGGGTATTGCACACCAATGTCCATAAGGTAAAATACAAGTATCAATAAAATAGGCAGTGTCAATTAACAGACAATAACTATATACAGCGCCAATAATGGTTAATAAGTATAAGGTTAGTATTTGGAAATGACAGATAAAGGGTCAGTAATAGTATCAGTAGATCAATATCAATGAAATACATAAGGCGGTTCGGGACTTATGGCTACGAAAAATTCCTTCCTAGCTAGGGTCCTAGACACAACCCTGTCTAGTAGGCCATTGTGCACAATGCCGATGGATCTTACCCACTACCCCATCGGTCAGGTAGTTCTGTCAAATACACATATTTAAGGTAATAAAAATAATATATAACATCAATGGATCAATATCAATAAACATGATACAATAACAATGCGATGAACAATATTTTTAGTCGGTGAATAATCGGTAATTCCAATACAACATATACAAAATTATTATCAACAATAGGTGTCACAATGGTCACAACAACTAAGTTTGGGTTAGATAATAGTATGTCCATCCAATGCCATTTACGCTGGCGCTATTAGCTAGCCAATGTCACTAGCGACAATGGCATTGATTAAGGTAACAATGGAAAGGAAATTCATTTAGGCATTTCACCGAACAATTGGTATGCAACATTCAATTAATAATTTAACAAGGTTTTGGTGGTAAATTGGCAATGCCCAAACATCAATTCAAGGGTTCACAATGTGAAAAATTTAACCAACATCTCAAATATAAAAAAAAAACAACAATTTAAGAATCAAATTCAAGAAAAAACAAAACAAATTTTCGAAGGAAAATTGAACAATGTGTTCATCCAAGGAAAAATTTCACAATCAATTCCCACAATTTATTTCAACATATTAAGCATATTAAACTCACCTAAATCCTTAGATATCAAAAATTCCACCTTGAACTCCAATTTCTCTTATAAGAGGCAATATGAACACTTTGCCTCTAACTTTAATTCTACACTAAACCAATCACTAATTTAGTATATAATGGCTATATTAAGACATAATATAGCTAAATTAATAATTATAGAACACTAATTTTACATTTGGGTTTATAATAATGTACTTAGGGTTCCAAAATTAGGAATTTCTATCAATTGGTGTTAATTGATGCAATTAGTTGCTAAAACTAACTTATTCATCATCTAAATCATCTATCTAAACCATAAAATGGAGGAAAACATCAACTTACAATATGGTGATGAAGTGGCTGAAATCTTCTTAAAGAAATTTCTTAATTTTCCCTTGCTGTTTTGATGGAATAAGGTTGAACAAGGTTGTAAATTAGGTTTTTCTTTGGATTTTTGATGAAAATTTAGTGTGTTTAAAGCTTGGGAAAATCAACCATAGTGGAGGAGGGAGGAAGAAGATGAAATGGTGCGGGTAAATATCTAAGGCATGGTATTTATATATCAAATTTTGGATATTTGTACATAAGCCCCCAAACTATACTTATTTACACTTTTACCCGATAACTTTCTATAATTAATTCTGTTAATTTTATTTGAAATCAAATATCAGTGTGGGAGAGTGAAATGACTTATTTTGGGGTGTTCTATCATTTAATATTGCTATGGGTCAGATTTTGTGTTTTAGACTGTGAGCTTCTAAAAATACCCATAAAGTTGCACTTATTTACTGTTTTGCCATTCTATTGATTTTCCATCATCCATAACACTTTTCCATTCTTTTTTTACTAATAAATAACAATATTTTAGTTCTTTTATTATCCATGTGTCTATATTAAATAACTTTAGATTTGATACAATATTAACTCTTTAGATTGTGTAATTATTTATGGTGTTTTCAGATTGGTACTTTAGAAAATTGTTTAATAACTATGTTAGAACTCTAGGGTGTTATACTCTACCCCTTTTAAATAAATTCATCATCAAATTTACTATCAATACATACCTCGCTACTAGAATAAGTGTGGATATTTAGCGCATATATCTTGCTCGCTTTCCCACGTACAATCTTCCATAGATTGGTTTCTCCATAGTACTTTCACATCAAAATCTCCTTGTTACGCAATTATCTGACTTGATGGTCGATTATTCTCCTAGGTACTTCTTCATATGAAAAATCTTCCTCGATCTCAATATCCTGTGGTTCCAGTACATGTGAGGAATCCGATACATACTTATGGAACATCGATACATGGAACACTAAATGTACATGGCTTAAGTTAGGTGGAAGCGCCAGTTGGTATGCAACATTGCCAATCCTCTCCAATATTTCAAATGGCCCAATGTATCTGGGTGACAATTTGCCCTTTTTTCCAAACCTTATTACACCCTTCAAAGGTGAAATCTTAAGGAAAACTTGGTCACCTTTAGTGAATTGCACATCTTTCCTCTTTGGATCCACATAACTTTTCTATCTACTGAATGTGGTCTTCATTCTTTCTTTAATGATAGGTATTTTCTTCATTGTCTCTTTAATCAACTCAGGGCCTTTTAAATGCTTTTCTCTTGGATTCATCCAACAAACAAGAGATTGACATTTCCTGCTATACGGTTCTTTATATGGAGCCATCCTGATAAACGAGTGGTAACTGTTGTTATAAGAGAACTCAATCAATGGTAAATACTGATCCCAATTATCTTTGAAATCCAATACACATAATTGTAGCATGTCTTCCACTGTCTATATAGTATGCTCTGACTGACCATCAATCTGTGGATAGAATGCAGTACTAAACCATAGCTGTGTACCTAATGCCTCTAGGAATTTCTGCTAGAATCTCGATGTGAACTGTGCTCCTCTATCTGAGATAATCATCAGTGGCACACCATGAAGTCGTACTATCTTATCGATATATAATTGAGTGTACTGTGTTGTAGTGCAACTAGTCTTCACTTCTAAGAAGTGAGCTGACTTAGTCAGTCGGTCAATAATAACCCAGATAAAATCATATCCCTATGAAATCTTAGGTAGACCAACCACAAAATCCATAGTAACTTGTTTCCATTTCTATTCTGGCAATTCTATCTCTTATAGCAAGCCTGATGACTTCTGGTGCTTAAACTTAACCTGTTGATAAGCTAAGTAAGTAGACATGAATTTAGCTACATCTCTCTTCTTATTAGGCCACCAGTAATAATCTTTCAAATCATGATACATCTTAGTGATTTCAGGATGGACACTATAGTAAGAATAGTGCTTCTCTTTCATGATCAGTTCCTATAGCCCATCTGTAATAGGTACATACAACCGTTTCTTACATCTCAATACTCCATCATCTACTGTGAACTTAGGAGCCTTACCAGTCTGAACATCTTCTTTTAATAAATAAGGATCCTTATCTTATGTTGCCTTAACATCATCAATCAATGTGCTTTACCCAAAACTTGGCTATCAGAACCTTTTCGATCCTGGGACCCCAATTCCAATTCAATTCCAATATCAATTAGTTCTTTCATCTCTCGGATCAATGGCCTTTTATATCAATGATATGGGCTAGACTACCCATTGGCTTTCATCTCAATGCATCTGCTATAACATTGGTTTTGCCCGGGTGATACAATATCTCACAGTTATAATCCTTTAACAATTCAACCCATCTCTATTGCCGTAGGTTCAAATCTTTCTACTGCAGAATGTACTGTAGGCTTTTGTGATCCCTGCAGATCTCACATTTAGTTACATATAAGTAATGCTCTAAATCTTTAGTGCAAAAACTACTACAACAATTTTCAGGTCGTGTGTTGGATAATTCATCTCATGTTTCTTCAACTGTAGCGAAGCATAGGCAATAACCCTCTTATTCTCCATTAATACACAACCCATACCGATTCTAAATGCATCACAGTATAAAGTGAACTTATCATTCTCCGTTGGTAAAGCTAACACTGGAGTAGTAGTAAGACATGACTTTAGTGTCTGAAAACTCCTTTCACACTCATCAGTCCACTGGAACTTCTCCTGTTTCCTAGCCATCCTGGTTTATAGAGAGGCAATCTTTGAGAAATCCTTTACAAACCACTGATAATAACCAACCATACTGAGAAAACTACATATCTCCATCATATTAATCGACCGTGGCCAATTTGCAACCGCTTCCACTTTCAGGGGATCTATCTTTATACCCTCCTTGTTAACAACGTGTCCCAAAAAACATACTTCAGTGAGCTAGAACTAGCACTTTGATAGTTTAACATATAATCTGTGTTCCTGCAGTGTCTGTAGTATTATTCTCAGATGCTCTACATACTCTTCTTCACTTTTAGAATAGATAAGAATGTCATTGATGAACACTATGATAATTTTATCCAAATATGGCTTGAAGACCCAATTCATTAAATCTATAAATGCTGAAGGAGCATTTGTTAACCCAAATGGCAACATAAGAAATTCATAGTGTCCATATCAGGTTCTAAAAGCTATCTTGGTTACATCTTCCTTCTTAATTCACAACTGATGATACCCATACCTTAAATCAATCTTAGAGAAATTGCTTGCATCTTGCTACTGATCAAACAGATCATCAATCCATGGTAGAGGATATTTATTCTTAACAGTCACCTTGTTTAACTGTCAATAATCGATGCACATCCATAATGAGCCATCTTTTTTCTTTACAAATAGTACTAGAGCACCTTAAGGTGAACTACACAGTCTGATGAACCCCTTATCCAACAATTCTTGCAGTTGAACCTTCAACTCCTTCAGTTCTATAGGTGTTATCCTATAAAGAGGGATGAATATTAGATCTGTACTGGGATACACCTCAATTTCAAACTCAATCTCCCTTTCCAGGGATAGCCCTGTCAAATCCTCAGGGAGAACATCAGGAAACTCTTTGATAATAGGGTTCTAATCAGTTCTTATCAGAGCCTTCTGAATATCTACCACATATGCCAGGTAAGCTGGACATCTTTTCCTTAACATTTTTCTAGCTTGGTTAGTCGAAATAAGCCTAATACCAGATTCATATATATCACTTTGGTATTCAAACTCTTTTTGCCCTTTTGGTTGAAATTTAATCTTCTTCTCAAAGCAGTCGATCACTGCATGATGACCTATCAGCCAATCCATCCCCAGTATCATATCCAATTCTAACACAAAAAATTCTACTAAATTAGCACGCAAAATTCTACACTTAATCTCTACCATGCATTCCGGGTACACATATTTCACTTTTTTACTCTCTCTCATAGCAGTAGAGATATCTAACAGTATCCTTAGTAATTGTCTCTCCATGTTCACTTTAGGTGTAAACATCAGCGAAACAAAAGAGTGTGTGGCACTCGAATAAACAATACTTGTGCAATTTCATTATGTATTTGTGCAATTTCATTTTGTATTGAAATCATACCTATCACTGTATTATCTGCTTTCTGTGCTTCCTAGGGGTTCACTATGAATACACATCCCTGGCCTTTTCCTACAGGGGCCTGGTTGCTACTCTGACCCTAATTTCTGCCTCTATATTTGCCCGTGATCTCTCTATTGTCACTCTAACCCATCTGTATTGTTGGCTGTGAAGCCACTATAGTAGTCTGTTGTTCATTTCTCACTAGACAATGTCTGACAAAATGGCCATATTGGCCATATCTCAAACAGGCACCTATATGTCGCTTGCATTCCCCTCTGTGTCTCCTACCATAAAACTCACACCCTGTCAGATTAAGTGTTTGAGACACCAGTTTGGATGATCCCTGTGAATACCTGAAAGTTGTCTGTCCAGTGGAATCTCTTCCATGTCCTCTTATTCTCTGACTACTAGACTGTTATCTCTAATATGTTATGGATGTTGTGTCTGTCTGTTGCTATAGGAAATGTTTGTCCCCTTTTTTAGACTGCCCATTGGATCCTCTTTTCTTCCTCTATTATCTCTTTTCCCTCTCTTTCTTATACTTTTCCTCCATCTGTATTGCTTTATAGATAATAGTCGTCAATGAAGTGGACTTTGTAGGCAATAAAGCATTATGTAGTGATGCATGTAGACCTCTCATGAATCTGCCAATGAAATTCACCTCTATCAGTGCTATCTTGGTAGCATATCGACCCAGTATGCTAAACTCGTCTGCATACTCCTTAACACTTCTGTTACCTTACTCTAACTACTCAAACTATATAATATTCCTGGTTCTCACACCCTTTGTAAGGAACTCATCCAATAGAGCCTGTCGAAATTGTGTCTAGGTAGGGGGTCTATCTGTATATAGTTGTGACTCCATATGATAGGAAAACCATATCCAAGCCTTCCCTTTTAATAATAATCCCACCATCTCTACTGCCTGTGCATCCGAATAAGGTAATCTTCATACCATCTTTTCAATTTGCTCTAGAAAATCTATCAGTTCCTCCCCTCTATCGCCCTTAAATTTCGGTAGATTAAGCTTTAGGAAGTTAAACATACTCACTCCTCCCTCATCAATAGTATGGTGACCCTTGACCCTCCTAAATTACAAGCTTGCTAGGAACAACTACTGGTGGTGCTAGTACTAGTGGAGCAGGTACAACTGATGGAATAGTTGGTGTAGTAGGAGGAGGCACTACTACTGGTGGTGCTGGTGGAGGCACTACCTGCCTTTCTCGTCTCAATTCTTGTAATTTTCGACGTAACTCCATCATCCCTTGCATCATCTCTAGTCTCCAGGGATCTTCACCACCCATGGTATCTTCTGTTCTACGCCGAGATCGGGGAGGCTCTTCAGTCTCCTCCCTAACTAAGGACTTATTTAAGGCCACCTTTGCATCCTTGCTAGGTTCTCTGATTCTGTCATGTTCTAATTCTGTAGCATATTCTCGCCCCTTTTCTGATGTCTCAGTCACTATAAGAAACAAAACAATAGTTTAGTATAATACAATATCATAATATATATATATATATATATTTGATGAATACAGCAAAAAACGAGACAAAAATTCCTAATGCTCCATAGTTTACCCTATGTCTTATTAACACTGTATCTATATACTATTCATGTAACCCTAAGCTCAGATACCACCTCTGTCACGACTCGGATTCAGGATATGATGGTCCTAGGATGCGGGAATGGTTAGAGATGTCTAACACCCGTAGAACATCAATATCATCATAACAATTTAACATGTATAATCCATAACTATAATCATTTCCATTTAAAAACTATACTCAAGTAAAAAATAGTCCAATATCAGTCTATTATATATTCTAATCACATAGTTATTTTATACATCCAGCCTATATATCAATATTAGTTTAACTACAGACCATGGAGCATATCTAGAAGTTAACAAAATGAAATAGTATCACAATATTTACATCACAAAAATATATACTGGTTCCTTGAGAAAGAAGCTAGGAATCACTATACTGCTCCTGTCCTAAAAGTTAAAACCACTATAAAATGAGTATATAAATATTCAGTGAGCTCAATATATAACATATTACATTTAAGGTTGAATAATAATAAGAAAATGGAATGATCAGTATCGATAAGAGGGTATTGAGGTATTGCACATCAATACCCATAAGGTAGAATATAGGTATTAATAAAATAAGTAGTATCAATTAATAGACAATAAATATATACCGTGTCAACAATGGTTAACAAGTATCAGGCCAATATGTAGAAATGACATATAAAGGGCAAGTAACAGTATTAATAGATCAATATAAGTAAAATACATAAGGCGGGCTAAGCCTTATGGTTAGGACAAATCCCTTCCCAGCTAGGGTCCTGGACACTTAACCATGTCCAGTGGGCCATCGTGTAGAATGCCGATGGATCTTACCCATTACCCCATTGATCGGGTAGTTCTATCAACTACACATATATAAGGCAATGAAAATAATACATAACATCAATGGAGTAGTATTAATAAACAGGATACAATAACAATGTGATGAATAATATTTTCAGTCAGTGAATAATCAGTAATTCCAATACAACATATATCAGAATTGTTATCAACAACAGGTGTCACAATTGTCATAACAAGCAAGTTTAGGTTAGATAATAGCATGGTCATCCAATGACATTTACGCTGGCATCATTGGCTAGCTAATGTTGCTAGTGACAATGGCATTGATTAAGGTAACAAAGGAAAGGAAATTCATTTAGGCATTTCACCGAACAGTAGGTGTGTAACATTTAATTAATAATTTAATAAGATTTTGGTGGTAAATTGGCAATGCCCAAATATCAATTCAAGGGTTCACAATGTGGACAATTTAACCAACATCTCAAATATCAAAATAAACAACAATTTAAGAATCAAATTCAAGGAAAAGCAAGACAAATTTTCAAAGGAAAATTGAACAATGGGTTCGGCCAAAGAAGAAATTTCACAATCAATTCCCACAATATATTACAATATATTAAACATGTAAAATGAAGCATATTGAACTCACCTGAATCCTTAGATATCAAAAATTCCACCTTGAACTCCAATTTCTCTTATAAGAGACAATATGAATACTTTGCCTCTAACTTTGATTCTACACCAAACCAATCACTAATTTAGCATCTAATGGATATATTAAGACATAATATAGCTAAATTAATAATTATAAAACACTAATTTTACATTTGGGTTCATACATAATTCAATTAGGGTTCAAAAATTAGAAATTTCTATCAATTGTTATTAATTGATGCACTTGGTTGCTAAAACTAACTTATTCATCATCTAAATCATCTATCTAAACCATAAATGGAGAAAAATATCAACTTACCCTATGATGATGAAGTGGCCGAAATCTTGAAGAAATTTCTCAAATTTCCCTTGTTGTTTTGATGGAATAAGGTTGAACAAGGTTGTAAATTAGGTTTTTCTTTGAATTTTTGATGAAAATTTGGTGGGTTTAAAGCTTGTGAAAATCGGCCATGGTTGAGGAGGGAGGAAGAAGATGAACAATGGGAAAATATATAAGACATGGTATTTATATGTCAAATTTTGGGTATTTGCACATAAGTCCCCAACTATGCTTATTGGCACTTTTACCCGATAATTATCTGTAATTAATTCTGTTAATTTTGTTTGGAATCAAATATCAGTGTGAGGAGTGAAATAACTTATTTTGGACTGTTCTATCATTTAATATTGCTCTGGGTCTGACATGAGTTTTAGATAGTGAGTTTTCAGAAATACCCTTAAAGTTGCACTTATTTATAGTTTTGCCATTCTATTGATTTTCTATCATCCATAACACTTTTTCATTCTTTATTTTTACCAACAAATAACATTATTTTAGTCCTCTTATTACCCATGTGTCTGTATTAATTTAGATTTGATATATTATTAAATCTTTAGGCTGTATAATTATTTTCGGTGTTTTCAGACCGGTACTTTAGAAAACTGTCTAATAACTATGTTAGAACTCTAAGGTGTTACAACTAACATATGCATAACAATGTACCTTTCTTGGCTTAACACAATCTCAAGCAAAGTGACACATTTGTTACAATTATGGCAACTCACTTTTGCTATATTCCTTTTCTTATTGTTCTTTTTCTTGCCACATTGGTTTGCTTAGACTTCTTACTTGGCTGAGCTTCTTCCTTTTCCTTATTTTGTTGGGACCCACCTTAATGCTTGCACTTATGTCTTAAACCTTTATGTGAGTTGGATCCATTCATGTACACATCAGTACTTAACTTTGCATATTCGAGGCAATCCTCTTCCAGCTCGAGGCGGCGCATAACATCTTTCAAGGTTTTAATGTTCTCATTATGGGTCAGATGCATCTTCATATACTCCCAGCTATGAGATAAGGACCTAATGACAACTTGGACTTGTTTATCATCTGTCAAAGTACAATCAACATATTTCAACTCAGTTATCATGTTTGACATTTGTCTCAAAAAAAATTTCATAAAGTGCTCAAGATGTTTCTTATAGGTGTCAAACTTATAGTTAGCGATCTAAGTTTAGTAATAGATGTACCTCCAAACTTCGCCTTTAATGCAGACCAATGTCTTTAGCATTGTCATACTTTCAAAACTCACGCATGATATCATTATCCATGCAGCTCAGCAACGTAATGCAAGCTAAAGAGTTCTTCATTTTTAAGCTTCATTGGCTTCACGATCCTTTCTATGTTGCATCTTATTGCCTTCCTTAGGCTCCTCCATAATAGTATTTAAAGCTTCAAGAGCTTCTTATTCTTCTAGCACATATTGTTTCTTTCATGCTCCAAATCTCATAATTGCCACCGTTTAGTTTCTCCCCTTTATTAAGTTTTATGATAATATTTTTGGAAGCATAAGCCATTTGGTAGAATGTATAGTTCTACACAAGACATATACACAAATATTAATATGTAGTAATACATACATCTATCTTGTCATGAATTAATTATGCCAATTATTACTCATAATATGTGAAGAATCAAAAGATTAATATATTTTCAATCATTTTCTAAAGTCCTAGTGTAATATAATTATTGACCCAATTAATCGATACAAGGTCTTATTTTTAAAGTTACTAAAACTTTTAGAATTTTCTTTTATTTTATGAATATTTCTTGCATTTATTTATATTTAATTACATAAATTAAATATGCATCAATTAATTAAAAACAAACATAAATAATTAAACTAAAATAAATACAATAGGAAAATAAATTTTCACAAATATATATATAAGTTCCAGACCTAAAGAACAAACTATATAAAGTTTGATAATTTCTAAAACAATATTAAATTAGAAACAAATTTTAAATTTAATAATATAGGAATTTAATAGGAATGGATTTTATGAGTCTCAAATAAAGCTTATAAGGAAGTCCTAGAAAGAATGATGATAATTCAAATGGACAAGAATTTGACTCCAGTAACTCAATTATTTTTGTAAAATTCATCACAAAAAATTTTATGAGTCTTCCATCAGACTCACGGATCATAGTATATGACAACAGGAGATCTAGAGTGTCCCTATATCGTCAAGGTAAAGTAGACTTCAAAGCCTTATATCTCTCAGATTGAGTGAATAAACTACCTTCCCAAATAATCTCCTAGATCTTATAATTGACAGTAATGATACGGTTGGCCATATTTGTCACTCACACCATAAGGCTCAGTCACTAAATTCTCTAATTTTTTAATCATCCTATTCATTTTTTTTTATGTTGATTTACAATTCTAATAACTTTAGGAGTTCTTACGATGATTGCCATTCTTATGATGATTGCCATAATTTTATATAATAAATACAGAAAATAATATCATTAATACGCAATCAAAACATGTAAATTATGGTAATTAAAAATAAATTTTCATAAAATTATATGTTAAACATACTCATTGGATCATAGAATAATTTTATAAAAATTTTCATATTTTTCTGAAGTCCAAAATTAATTTTCTTGAAATTTTTAATATATTATATTTAAAAAAAATTAATTTTTCACAATAAAAATTACTTTTTTATACCAAGGAAAATTATAATAATTAAAATTAAAAATTTAACAAAAAATATTTGGATCTTAGAAGGGATGGGACGCGTGCCTTAAGTGGCTGTTAAATAATTTTAGTATTATATTTTTTATAAAAAATACATGTCAAAATGACATGTAGTTCCACCAAAATGATATCTAGTTTGAAATCCAAATGATATGTCATTTTAGGCAGCCTATATGCAGCACTCTTCACTCGTCGGTGATGGAGAGTGTAGTCCACTCCCTGTCATAGGAGGATATCTGGAGTCTGAAAATTTTTTTCAGTGGGATTTTTTGGGATCTTTGAGTTCATTGGCCGAATTATTTTTTCTAAAAAGACTCTCTATCCTAGTGTTTGGGCTAATTACATACCAAGCCGAGAGTAAGATTTGATAGAATTAAAATTTATCATCTTCTACCTCCAGATAGTCCCTAAACTTTTAATTTCTTTTTAGTTTAGTCCCTAAAACCATAAAATGCAATTACTTTGGCCATAGAACTCTGATTTATGCAAGCTCTATACTATTGGAAAGTTCATGAAAAATACTATCTAATTATGCACATTTCTTTTGCAGATTCTCAGGGAATAAATTTTAGAAATAAAAAAAAAAATTACAATAAACATCAATAACTCATAAATTACTAAGAATTAAATTATGAAATTTTATACACAAACTATTGTATATGTGTAGAATATATTTGTAAAAAAATCATGGTCTAATTCATAGTATATCAAAATTAATTTCAGACAGAATTAATAAAGGTCTTTTGTTGCAATTTCATAATACGTATTAATGTAGGCTATGAATTATCCTCATTAAGATATGAACTCATGCCATTTCATGCTCAAATGCCAATGAAAGATGGAGAAAATAAAAAAAAAAATAAAAAATTATAAGTTTATCCTTTGCAGAATCAGATCGTTCTTAGACAGAGTTACTAATCAATTGAGAATCATCAAATGGAAGCTCAAAAATTTCTACAGCCTAAGTTTTCATTCTTTGCAGAGAATTGTTGTATATGTTTTGTTATTCTATTTTCTTTTTCTTTTCTATGTTTCTTTGTGTCTGTGACATACGCACACTGCACTTTTTCATTTTTCTTATTATACGTGTAAATAACTTTCTCTGAGTAGTTTATCTTTTTCTTTTTAATTTAATAACTGTCAATTGACAGTTATAAAAAATTCCATGGTCGGGTTTCCCATTATGGGTGGACCGAATATCCAACATAAAGGAAAATGAGAAATTTAATAGCCATGTACTATTTAGTTATTACTATAAAAAAAAATTCCTTTTTTTTTAGTAAAAAACAACATGGCCAAAAAATTCCCAAAGAAAGAAAAAAATAAAACTAAACCACATCATAAAAACGGATCCTCCCAATACTCATGGCATCCATGCATAAAAATTGAAAGATGCCCTCAGGAGGGTTTGTAAAATCCTTCAACTTCACAGGCAAATTAAGTGCCAACTTAGCAAAAAATTAGCGGTACTATTACTTTTCCTATACAGCTTTACCAATTGCATCTTCTAATCTCTTGACAACAAAGATGGGTGAGGACTATACATTACCTCTTTGTTTTGAATCAAAAGCCAATGAATCCTTGTATCCATTTCAGCTATAATACTCTTAAAGCCTTTGTCCCAAGCCATTTGCAAACCTAACCTTAGCCCCTATAATTCTGCCTCAATAGTCGAATAACTTCCCAAGTTTTGTGCAAACCAACACAGACACTTCCCATGTTCATCTCTAATGATACCTCCTACTCTAGCTTTCTCTGCTCTCAAATATGTAGCCCTATCAAAATTAAGCTTAACCTAACCCTTAAGAGGACACTTCCAAACAATAAGCACCTTTTCAATTGTCTATTCAAGTTTAAGGACCAGTGTTTCATTGCCTCTTGAAACCCCTTAGCCACTAGGAGGAGAACACCAATATCAACCTTGCTAGGCTTACCTTCAAACACCAAAGCATTCCTTTACTTCCAAGCCATCCAACACGTAAAAATAAGGAAGACTGACATTTACACATCATCAATATATATATGATGAGCTTTCAAGTTACTAACTATCCAATCTTCCAACCCAATGTTAAAGAAGGATCTCGCCCCATTCAATCTCAATCTTCTCATTCCCTCACAATATCTCATAACATGAAGAGAGGTTTCACCGTACCTTTTACAACTAGGGCATTTGTCATCAATACTGAGGTTCCTAACCTTTCTTAGTATGTTTGTACATAGCCAACCTTAACAAGGAGCACAAAAATTCCTGATGTGTTAAGGGCCTTTCTAATGCCAAATAAGCTTCTAAATACTTCCACCTAATTTATGTTCCCTCTATCAAACTATAGGCACTTTTCACCAAGAAGAACCCATTAGAATTTAGGCCCCAAAAGCACTTATCCTCACCTCTTCTATAACTAGGGGTTGCCATACTCATAATTTTCATGAGGATGCTTTGATCAACTCTATTAATCAGCTTGTCCTAGTCCCAGTTACCATCCTAGCACATATAGTTAGTAATGCATCAATCCTCCTCCTCAAGAGGCATGTTGCAATTCTCATAGGCACAAAGATGATCTCTCTCTCCTACCCGCCGGTCCTTCCAAAATTTAGTCATAAGCCCATCCCTAATGCTCCATTTAATGCCTTGTCTTAAGCTATCCCACACTCTATATATGTTGCACTATAACACTGACACCCTTCTTTTATTCATCCTAATGGAATTAAAGCCTCTACCTCTAAAATATTTCCCTTTTAGAATCTGCACCCATAAGGAATCTGTATTTTAAAATAATTCCCATCCTAACTTCATTAAGAAAGCTTCATTGAACTTTGACATGGCCCTCAAACCCAACCCTCCATAGGAGAACAAATCTAGTCCAAAGCTACTAGGTGAAGCTTCTTATTGTTATACTCCTCTCCCCATATGAATCCTCTAGTAAGTTTTTCGATCTCTTGATAAGTAGTGGAAGGAATATTGGTGGTCTGCATCATATAAGATGGGATAGAATTAATAACATACTGAGAGAGAGAGAGTAACTTATGCCACCATTGAAAGAGTGGCAGCTTTCCATCCATTCAAGCTATTTTTTTATTCTATAAACCAAATAGCTATAAGTCTTCGATGTGATTTTCTCATGTAGTAGTGGCATCCCCAAATACTTACCCAAATTACCTATGAGAAAGAATGTCACATCCCCCACTTCGGGAAATGCGACGATCCTAGGGTATAGGTAAGTGTAAGGCCCCCTAAACTCGTAGAACCCAATGCAATAAATTTTATAGAAATTTCATCATAACTTTCCCATAAATTCATGCTTATACCTGGGACTCATGTCCCTCTATTCAATAATAACAATAACACAGCTTGCAGAAGAAATGACACTTCTAAACTTCCATCATTAACCCCTGAATCTACCACATATATCAATCAATATCACAACACTTCAATATAGCAATTCATAAAACATTATCTACTTTCACTAATTATAGTGCACTGTATATTTACAATAAATTAGAACCGTTATAATTTACACATACAAAAATATTACTACAAACCAACAATTATGAACCATGGAGCACTACAAAAATAAATATAAAGGAGTTTACATAGATAAAAGGGGCTCCCAGCTCTGGAGGAGAAGATGGTTGGAACCATATCTATATACTAATTCCTAAAAAATTTTAAACCACAGAAAGGTGAGATAATACTCAGTGAATAATATATATAACACCTCCCTGGTAAGGTTAAGGTATAAGAAAGATAAATAAAATAATAATGAGTGAAATAAAGGAACAGCAATACACAAGAATAATAATCAAATAATTAAATAGGAATATAGCCACTGGAATCGAATCAAGGTAGCAATATGTCAAAGTGGTACTCAATGAATCAATATAATTAGAAGGGTAATTAATTACATAGAACTTGTGTCAAATAAGTATATTGAGCCAAATGCTCATACAGCAATGACAGATAGCAAAATCCACTGAAATATAGACAGAGGCTACATATCCTGATAGCATGTCTCACTGAAGTCATACGATTGATCAAACCGTATGGCTGGGACTGCCCCTCACTAGCTGAGGATCACTTAAATATTGTGCACAACTCTCGATGTGAAAAATACTACTCCATCAGGAAAGTAGTATGCCATTGATCACATATAGGGTGCATTAATATCAATGTCAATAATCAATGAAAGGTTCATTTATATGAAGTTTATAAGCAAAGAAAATAGCAATGGTGATTCAAATAATTATTGAACAATCAATAATAAGGGTTTGGTTACACAATGGCAATTCAAGAAAAAATAATAATTAAATAGAGTATAACAAAGAAGATGTATGGTCCATAACGAACAAAATCATTCCAATGGCTATTAACAATATTTATGTGGTACATGATTCATAATAAGGATGCAATGTAACAATAATGTATTAAGATCAATACGAATTGGTTATCAATTAAGAACATATTAAAGAATGTAGTTTTTCACTTAAACAAAAATTAAGGCCTTGAAAAGGGCAATTAATGAATTAGAAAGCAATTATTAACAATGGCAATATATTTGGGACACATAAGGTGGGATTAAGG
>CANXYC010097453.1:0-17607 GCA_948193065.1 Aleurites moluccanus | reverse complement strand
TGGTGTTGAAAAATGGAAGAATGGAATGATTTCCATTAAAGTGATAACATATGGACTTTATTACTTTAAGGTGTTAGGTAAATGCAAATGAGGAACTAAGACTTGAATATAGTATAATGGCTTAAATGATTGAAATGTATAAGGCTAAATGTGGATAGATTGAATGGTATAAGTGATTTGAAGTATAATTGGAAATTTGTATATGTTTGGTGTGGAATATTGAGCTAAGTGTTTGGAAGCTCATAACTTAGCATAATATTGATGAATATGTGTAATGTGAATGATTTATGGTGATGGAAATGCATTTGATGCATAAAAGGTATGAAAAGTGTTAAATGAGTGATATAGGGCCTTTGATGTGTATAATGTATAATATGTGTAAAATGTATGTTGTTATGTGTTAATATGCTTGAATATGCTTTAATATGGCATGATATGTGTTTTGATATGGTTTATAGTGGATATGAGTCTTATAAGATCATTTTGGATATTATAGGGGAAAGTTCCCAGTTAAGAGCAGCCGACGGCGAGTCGCGGGCTGGCTAGGGTTTCTGGGGGTTTATTGTGAAGTTTTGCTAAGATGTGAGTCTATATATATGTTTGATGCATTATTCATTCATAAGTCATGCATTATGCATATGAAATGATAACCTTGCTTGAAAACCATTAATGATCTACATTTGGGCAATTTTACCAATTTGACCTAAAACAGAGCTTTCGAAATGCCTATAATTGGCATAAACTTTGAATGACTATAAAATTTATTCTAAAAGGCTTTTTGACTTGAAACCAAGCCCAATTGTCTTTTATATATATGTACTTGTTATTGGTACAAAGAAATTGCCATGTATATATTAATTTCAAGGCAAACCAAAAAGTGCCTGAAAAATGAGAAACGGACCCGTAATTTGGGAGCCAGTTGCGGCAGTGCAAATTAGGCCCTGGTGGGCAAAAATATGAAATTGAGCCAAACCCTTTCTTTGAGTCCTATAATGATATATTTCATCATTTAAGTCATATTTGAGACTTATTTTAATTTGTTTATGCTATATGAGACATTTACATATAATATGTTATAACAGGACTACTTCGATGGTGTAGAAATAAACCATCGGCTGTGATCACAGATATATGTTATGACCTCTGTTAGAGAGGGGTGAAATTCCCTATGCCATGATATGATTGGTTGGAAATGGTTGATTGGGGGAAATGTGATGAAGTGAAGCTACAGTTGCTATATGATACAGTATAACATGTTACATGCTCCTGTTATATTATATGCATTCTGGTTCATGATATGTATTTCATCATGCTATCACCAGCATTCTTATTTACAGATCATTAATGGATAGATGTGACTGACATGAATATTATTGCATACTCATATATATATATATAATGACTCACTGAGTATAAAGTTATACTCACCCTTTCAGTGGTTACATGTTTCAAGACCTCAGTGAGGCAGTCATCCATTGGCTACATCATCTCCAGCCTTGAATCAGATGTATGTATTTGAGGTCACTCTTGTGTATAGAGGGTCCTTGGTATAAAATGTATAGAGGTTTGATTTGACTAAAAGTAAAGTGTCTAAAATGATCCAATGATAATCAGATATGATATGAAAGTGTATATGTTGTACATATATATGATATGAGAAATTGATATGATGTATATATGATATGTGATATGAATGAAAATATTCAAGTGCATATTGAGTTGCAATTGATTAATGCAGGTTATAAGGGGATGTATGTTATATTGGGAGTGTAAATTTATATGTTTTGCGGATAGCTTAAGTCAGAGTTACAAAGGAAACTCTGTCAGTTTTTCTGCATGAGTATTGTGATGTTTTAAAAAAAAAATTTATCGCCTAAAATGTATCAGAGGTTAAGTTATGAATGTAAAAGTAAAAGCATGGGTTCTTCGAGGTACTGGTGGCTTAGGCATTACCCGTACCCTAGGACCGTCATAGTCTAAAATTAGGCTGTGACACTAAACAAATTACTTTGTTACCTCAATATGATGTTTGGGCCGAAATCTACAAGCCAACCAATCTTGAAATTCTTTGGTTTTCCAAGCAAACCAAGGTTACAAATCAAAGGATTAATGGTTTGATTCAAGTTTTCTTTAGGTTTCTCTTAAGAAAAAGCTTGAGAAATGAAGGAGGAAGGAGGAAGATGATTCGGTCAAGGTGAAGTTGAAGAAGGAAATGGCTAAAAAATTTCCTGAGTATTGCTCATATAGGTGGATTAAATGGAAAATTATATTTAAGTCCTCAAACTATCCATAAATTAGACTTTGACCCCATTTCCTTTTGTAATTTATTCTGACAATTCTGTTGAGAATTAGATTTAAAAGTGGGAACTAAAATAGCTTCTTTTTATCTGTTATACTTTTAGAGCCATTCTGAAATTCAGACAGTTGATTTCCCACTATACTCTTAAAGTTCAACATATTTATGATTTTGCTATTACTTAAATTTTTAGTATTTCTAAATATTTTTCACCTCTTTCTTTTCACCTTAATTTCACACATAAATATATGATTCTTTATCCCCTGGTCTGAATAAAAAATTCATCTGTCAACCAGACTGCTATTCTCCGGGCAATGTAATTAACACCAATATTTTCCGGGACAGTATCTTAAATGCATTCTAACTGTATTTCAAAAATTATTTTTAGTTATTTCGGTGTTTCCAGACCAATAACTGATTATGTTATTGTTTAATTATGGTAGCATTTCCTAGGGCATTACAAAAATAATGTCTTATTCTTTTCCGCCTGGGTGTCGATTCTACCCTTTTGATGAACAATTTCTCTGTTACTTACCTCTCTAGCAAGAATTGCACAACAATGCTGATAGGGATATGAGTGGATACGATTTGATAAAGGAGCTGGACTTGTATAACTATCAACCGTTCGATTTACCAAAAAATGCGTGTTATGTGTACGGTTGCGGGGGAGGAAAAGGCATTGGTATTGCCATATGAAACTTTGGGTTTTCAACAAGAGCATAGGAGGAAGGAGTAGGAGAGCCAAGGAAGGACACTAGAGGAGGAGCAATATTTAGAGTTTGTGAAATTTTGGGTTTTACTTGATTGTTTTATGAGTTTATTTGAAATTTCTTGTAGAAATGATGTAAGTTTGAATTTCTGAAAGCTCATCTTGTATTGATGCTCTCTCTATCTTTTATTCCCTTGAAAGTAAGCTTTTTTTTTTTTGTTATTGTTTTTAAGCTTTTTTTTTTGTTATTGTTTTTATGTTCTTCAATTTTTATCTTTTAATTTTTAAATAAATAATAAAAATAGAATTTAAGTCTAGAAGGGTATTTCTGTCCTTAAAATAAATTTTATTGTCTTTGTTGACTAATGTAGCATTGACTGGTGAAAAATATGAAAAAAATTAGATGGAAGAGTCTAATATTATAACATAATATTTATCAGGGATAGCTAGTGTATTTTTGAAATGTCAAGGGAGATTTAGTGTATTGAATCATTTTATACCGAATAAATTATATTTAATCCTAGATTTAAATATCAATTAATTTTTTCTTTCTAATTAATATATATATATATATATATATATATAGTGATAATCTTACACTATTTCAAATTTATATAATAAAATTAATTTTTAATAAGTACCCTCTAACATAATTAATAATAAAATTTAAATATATTTTAAAATAAATTTAGATTTTTAACATTGAAAAATTAAATTTCTTTCATTTATATTTATACAAAAAATTAATTATTTTTAAAATTCTTATTATCTATTATTCTATTACTATCATAAATTCTAAAATTATTTTTATATAATTTGTTAAAGAGAATTTATTACAATTAAATTTATTTCAAATTATACTATTAAATTATTTATAAAATTTATATATATTATTCTCGATTCAATTTCGATTTAATTTTAATTGAACTTCTGATATGAAAATGAAAATATTGGTATATACTATTTTTCTATATATGCATATGCGATGAGCCATGTTTAGCGGCCATGAGACACTTCCCTATACTTTCTTACATGTTAATTTTTATTAGATAAAATCCACAAATTCTATTTTTGTATTTTTCGTGATTAATTTTTTATACTCTTGAATTTTTTTTAAAATATCTAATATATGAAAAATTATATAATGTCACCATGATATTTCTAGTTGAAATGATAAATCAATATTATATTAATATATGGGAATATAATTTTTTTCTATTAGCAACTATTAAAAAAAAAACACAATTCATGAGGGGATAGTTTAATGGAATCCAAGAGATTAATTATAAAAATATATTTTTATTATTTAAAAATCAAATAAACATAAAATTTAATATAATGTTATGTAATATTACAAAAATTTAAAACATAATATAATATAATATAATATAATATAATATATGTTTTTATTTTTTATAAAAACTATAACTTTTGAATTTTTTCCCAATTTTTCTAAAATAGATAAAAATTATATTATATATTTGGAATAATAAAAATATATTTTTATAATAAATAAAAATATGCATACTATATACTGTGAAAATATCATTATATATTTTTATTTATTATAAAAATATTTATTTATTATTTAAAATATATAATATAATTTTTTATTTATTTTAGAAAATCAAGTGAAAAATTCAAAAGAAATTTTATTCAATTTGCATTTTTATATAATATTATATAATATAGTATTAATTTTTTTTTATGTAAATTTTATTAAATTTTTAAATAATAGAAATATATTTTTATTGCAAATCTCATGAGTCTTACTAATTCATTTCCCTCGTGAATTATTATTTTTTAAATAGTTGTTAATAGCGAATAAGTTATATCCTTATGTGTTAATATGATATTGATTTATTATTTCAACTAGAATTTTTAGTAGTTAAAATCACAGCGAGACTATATAAATTCTTCTAATATATATCTAAAATTATTTAAGTTGCACACATTGCATATCCAACTTATAGATAGTAGATAAGAGTCTACTTCTGGCAAGTCCATTAGGATAAGGAATCAAGAAGCCCAAAAGGAAATGAATCAAATCTAGAACAAGAGGGTAACAACCCAAAGGTCTCTTGCAGATCCCACCTAGTATAACGACTCACCTTGTCCATCCTTAATCAAGCCATTAGTAACTAGGACAAGGGAGAACAATGCACTTCGCCTTCACAATCAGTCATCATGAAGGCATATCCATAGGACCAAAGGCTACAAGCCATCATCACCATACATCTCTTAACCAAGATAGTGAAAATAAGCCTGAAAGATTTCCGTATGGCAGAAGAGATATGGTCCAGACTACCTTAGGCTAGACAAACCGACTAAACTATCTATAAACTAACATGTCTAGTCAGACAACTCAAGTCAATTACATCCTCTCCATAGTAACCTAGTAAAGAAAGTTTCTTCCAAAATAAAGCTTCTATAAAAATACATTATGGCCAAACAAATGGGAAGAGCCTAAGAAGGAGATGAATAATTCATACAAGTCTCCAACAGAAAATACAAAGACACCAAAGGTCTCAAGAGGCCAAACCAAGTGCAATTTAGAAATAACCCTGAAACTCTTTCTCTTTCAATATAGAATTATGGAGCTCAATAACCTCCCAAAAAGTTCTCAGGCAAACCCTTTGCTAACACCTTTATCCTTTTCTTATAGACTTAAGAGAGTCGTAGACCCGATCCACCTCTCCCTTGATAAAAAACTTATCAAATGGCGCAGTTTGTGGAAAATACACCTTTAAGCCCTGCAACCTATCATATATCATTCTTATGCCCTTTCAGAGGCTCAAAAGAGTAAGAAAAATATCATAATTTCATTTTTTATGCTATTTCAAAACCATATGTCTATACGAGACCCCTCATCATTTCAAGGCTCTCACAACCTTTGAGTTGGGAATTCTTTCCTTATAGGATGGATTTGTTAGTTACTCGAATACAACCCACAAAAATCGCTATAGAAATGATCATACAAATTATTTTAAGGATGATTTCATATCCTCATCATCGAGCTTCAAATAGCCCAAACACAAGCCCTTTCCTGAAAGCCACTCCATACAATGGTTTAAATAAGCGCTAGGACTTAAATGGAGAGGAGTATAAGTTAGCAATAGAAGGGATGTTTGGAGATCAAATGTCATATCTAGGGTCAATGAGAATGAATAACCTACGGGAGAAGACCTTGGATGAAGCATATCAATTATCCCAAATTCTAGGCCAGGATGCTTACATAAGGCGTTCTCTCCAAATGATGTAGATTTGCAACAAAAATCAAAAGAAAGGGAGCCAGAGGTGAAAGAGGACAAATAAGAGGAAATGGAGAACCTATATGGGGGAACTTCATCTCTAGAAGATATGTTTTCACTAATAAAGACAGACATCCCTAGAGGAGAATGAAGGCAATAAAACCTTATGTCTCACCCATATATTTTAAAGAAAAAAAAAAAGGTGTGCCAAAACCACTAGTAGGAAGTCCGCCAGGAGGAAGAATAAGATCGATGAGCTTAAACAGAAAGTTATATGGTGTGATGGTCAAGCATGGACCTAACCCACCTAATATCTCAAGCTCATTGGATCAAGAAGAGTCATGGAGCATGCTGGCAGGTTTATCCTCCATATGATACCTTTTCTAGATCCAAGAATTTCCATGAGATGGGTTCGATTCAGGTATCGATATGCAGAGTCGCAGTGAAGAAAAGAAGGGGTAGAAGACCTAATCAACAAATAGAGAAGTCAAAATAGATGAACCACAAGGCATGACATATTGGTTCAATCCACTTCCATCTCAGTCCATAAGGCCTAAGGGTTCACGAGAATTAGAAAAACAACTTGACTCTTCTATTCTCCTGAAATTAAAGGAAGAAGCTTGCCAAAGTCATAAGCTGAAAATAAACGCCACTCGAACAATATTAACAATAGGATCAACGAATCCAATAATTGTAAGTAAACTCCAAATGTACTTTATTTCAAATAATATCAATGAGTGTAAAAAGATGTTCAATATAAGCTTGTGGAAAAGTGCAAAGCAGGAAAATTCACACACAACTCCTTATGAGGAGGAAAAAAAACCTTGTAAATTGAGACAAAAACATATAATGAACTCGAGGCAAAAGTCCGCTAGGCAACTTTCTGTAAAAAGGAGCAAAGTTTTAGCGAATTTGGTGAACTCTAGATCATAGCGAATTCACTAGATTCTAGGCAAAAAGGCCTAGTGAACTCTAGGTTAAAGTTTGTGAGGCACAACTCCTTACAAGGAAGAAAAAAACCTTATAAATTAAGTAAAAAAGACCTAGTAAACTCTAGGTGAAAGTTTGCGAGGCACAACTCCTTATGAGGAGGAAAAATACTTGGTAAATCAAGCCACAAAGACCTAATGAAATCTTGGCGAAAGTCCCTGAGGCACAACTTCTTACTAGGAGGAAAAAAGCCTTACAAACTGAGGCACAAAGACCTAGTTAACTCTAGGCAAAATTTTGCGAGGCGCAACTCCTTATGAGGAGGAAAAAGACCTTGTAAATCAAGTTACAAAGCTTAGTGAACTCTAGGTGAAATTTTGCAAGGCGTAACTCCTTACGAAGAGGAAAAAGACCTTGTAAATCGAGGTACAAAGACCTAGTGAACTCTAGGCAAAAGTCTGCAAGACGTATTTCCTTACAAGGAGGTAAAAGACCTGTAAATCAAGGTACAAAGACTTAGTGAACTCTAGGCGAAAGTCCATGAGATAACTCCCTACAAGAAGAGTAAAGCCCTAGTAATTTTGGTGAACTATAGGTCAACTTAAGTGAACTCACCATACTCTAGGCAAAAAAGACCTAGTGAACTCTAGGCAATTTTTCTAAGTCCTCATTTAGAAAGACATCTTATATTAAAAGACCACGTAAGACTAGGTATGATTTCTATGTCTTGTTTCAAAGAGGTATCTTCTATTAAAAGACCTCGCAAGATGAGGTAGGATTTTTAAGTCCTCCTTCAGGGAGGCCTCTTATGTTAAAAGACCTTGCAAAATTTTAAAATTGTTGTGGGACTATTTGGATACAAAATTACAAGTTGTTTTAAGTTGCGAGACAAAGATGAATTTGAAAGTGCCCTTATTATGGGACTAAGGATTGATGAAGTTGTAGAAGGAAACTACTCCTCTTCAAGTTCCATTTCCTCTAATAGAGGAAATATGATAAGTAAAAAGGCTAATTCTTCTGAAGAATGATCTAACATGCATTAATAAACATCAACTAGTAGATAGACTTCAATGCTTAAGAAGAAAAGACCTTAAAAGATCCATCACCCACAAATATACGTGTTCTTAAGATAGTGAAGAACAAGAGAAACAAATATTCCTCCTGTAATAAGGGCGATGAACCAATAATATCCTTCATATCTTAGATCTTAAAACCATATAAACTAAGAGGATAAAAAAATGCCTCATACATAGAAAAAATTAATTGTGAACAGTCGCATACTCGTTCATAAAAATTGAAGAACTTTAAGGGTAATGCCTGCATAAACAAAGGTCTAATCTCGTGAGAAAGAAATTATCCAGAATGAGTTCGCATGAAAATTTTCTTATACCTTTAGAGATCGAAATAATTTTTCACATCAAAAGCCATAGGCAGAAAGAAGATTTCAAATAGAGGGCTATCAAATGCTAGAATGAGAAATGATGAAGTAGAACGTGAAAAAAAAGAAACTATTTATGGCCTTTGATCCCTGGATAATCACACAAAGCAGTTATGGCTCAGCAATTTCCAAAGAATTAATTATGATGGTTTCAAGAACAATCAGTCCTATTCTTAGTCAATGTGGCAATAAATACACCATAAAAACAAAAGTTGGTTATAAGTGGGAGAGATTCCTGTAAAAATATTTTCAGATGAATTTTCAATTACTTACAAGGGTAATCAAAAGTCATATACAATGTTATGGGATTTTTGTGGTTTACATTTTAAACCAAGAGCCTCATTGGAGAGAGATGAAGAGCCAAGATTTGTCCTCGTCCAGTGAGGAAGATGGTAGAATGAGTCAATCAGTATCCATAGTCAACGAGGAGGAGACTTTATAAGATCCTTATTAGATAGAGGCGACGAGCTAAGATTTGTCCTCATTTAGTGAGGAAGATGGCAAAATGAGTTAATAAGTATCCTCAAATAACAAGGAGGAGACTTTATGAGAGTCTCGTCAGACAGAGATGATGAGCCAAGATTTGTCCTCGTCTAGCGAGGAAGATGGCAAAATGAGTCAATCAGTGTCCTCGGACAACAATGAGGAGACTTTTGAAAGCCTTATCAGAGAGAGGCGACGAGCCAAGATTTGTCCTTATTTAGCAAAAAAATATGGAAAAATGAGTCAATCAGTATTCTCGAACAGCGAGGAGGAGACTTTATGAGAGCCTCATCAAAGAGAGGCGATGAGCTAGGACTTGTCCTCATCTAGCGAGGAGGATGGGAGAATAATTAATCAATGTGCTTAGATAGTGAAAGAAAAGTTCCAAAAAATTTCATTCAATAATCTTCAACCATAGAAGGAAAAAGATTATTTCTAATGAAGCCTCACACATGAGGGAAGCTAGATTGAAAAAAAAAGACCTTGTAAGATGAGGCAAGATAAATCTTAATTAGAGAGGTACACCAATATAAATTATTTATATAAGCAAGTCAATGCAAACTTCAAAATGAGTATGGATTTATATTCATAAATAATAATAATAATAGTCTGTACAATGGCAAATAGCTAGTAAGGAAGACAAGAAAAATGGAAAAATAAAAATAAAAGAATCAAGAATCTGGATTAATAGGAGGAGCACTCATATCAACAATAGCTTTTGAAGAAGAAACATAAGGAACAATAGCCAATGATTGAGTTCATTATAGGGGCTCATGCCCAGATGGACCAGAATTCGCTATAAAGGAAATAAAAGGTTATTGCCTTTCATTTTCATAAGGAAGAGATGTCTTAGGAAGAATGTCAACATCTTCCCCCTTATTAATAGCAAATTTAGCTTCATTGGGGGGAGGAGTAATGGCACTAGCTTTCTTCTTATGAATGCTTACTAGCACGCTAGGATACAATTTTATTCGTTAAGGGCAATAAACTAAGACTCAACAGTCAATGTGTCCCTATAGCTATCTGATTCCAATAAATCAAATATAGCTCTTTCGCGGTTGGGTTCAACTTTCTTGCAGTAAATCTCAGCACCTTTCTTCTTCATTAAGAGGACAACTAATCTCTTAACGAAGATAAACTCTAATCTCTCCAAGCTCCTGCTTGAGCCCCTCATATCCTTTAAGGTCTTTCTTAGAATGGCCTATTGTGGATGTTAATTTCTCCACATCCTTCTTTAGATAAGAGGGAATAAAGGTCTTGCTCACATTCTTTTGCTCGAGTATCCAAAGCTTGTTGAAGGGAATTCCTAGTTGCAACATATTTTGAAGATAATTTCTCATGGGCTTCTTCACTTCATCTGAGTTTGCCCTCCCATTCTAAGCAGCTGAGCTGAAGGCGCTCCAATGAGTTCTCATGCATTCTATTTTATGTCACTTACCTCAATTGAAACTCCAAATATTTCAGCTTTATTTCTTAATTCTTGATTATAGCCAGGCTATCTAATGCAACTCATATTGCTTCCACATAATACTTATTATAGACAACTAGCCTTAAAAGCACATTAAAATTCACTTAAATTCTTTGCAAGCAAAGTGAGTCAGAATATGGAAGGACTTAAAAAGATATGAAGGGATGAAATGAAAAAGATAAAGTCTCACCTCATAATTCTTGTCAATTTCCCTTTTTAGCAGCTCAATGGACGAAGATCTTTATTGGGTGGAAAACTTAGGAACAAGATGAATTACTGTTGGAAAATCATTTGAAAATTCTGAAAAAGCATTAGTCTTCCTCAATTCATCAATGCCCTTGATTTTATTGAAGATATCCTTAGCATGTTGGGACATCAAATTAGTCCCCATCACTAGGGGCCAGAAGCTGAATCTACAACAAAACCAACATACCTCATATGGGAAGGATCCACTAACTTTGATAACTTCGAAGAAGAAAGAGGCTTTCTTATCAACTATTCAGCCTCAAGTATAGACTCATTCCCTCATCCAGTAAAAAAGAAAGAGGAAAGATGAGGGTCAGGTACTTCAAAAAGGTTATCTCTATTCTCTTTTTCGCTATTCTTAGCTTTAGAAAAAGCTAATTGGTTCTCAGTGTTACATCCCAAAACCATTGGTGCGACAGTCCTAGAGCAATGGTAGGCATAAGGCCACCATAAACCCATATAACCCAAACTTAACCCGGATCATACACAATTCATATACTTGCATCATGCAAGACATCTATATATATATATATATTTGTCATCCTGTCATGAAGTTTCCTCTTGTTCCTTACTAATCAAAGATAGTTCCAACATGAATATAGAATGAGGGAAACTCTACAAAGAATGCCATCCAAGGCAACAAAATAATAAACATCCCCAATACGCATCTATGGAGCTTCTAAGAGTATACTTCTTAATAGACATGATTACATAAAATATATAGTGTTCAACAAAATTACACCAAAGAGTCTTCTTATGGAGAAAAAATCAAGAAGCTCTATTCTCGAAATTAGCTCTCTCTCGAGCTATACTATCACCTGAAATCCATAGAAGAGGGATGAACATGCAACTTAATAAGATATAAACCATATTAATGCTTAAGGTTATCTCAAGAATCATGGGAATCAATCATAAATATGTACATATACATTTATAGGCTTTTGGAACAACATAATGAAAGGAATATTCATAGGTAAGAAGAAATCATATTAGGAGAGAAGTCATAACTTTCATTTAAACACAAGAATGCCTATAATGAATGGCACTATCAAATCATAACATAAGATAGAACTAATCATATCATTTCATAGCGTATTAGTAGGCCTTACTATTTCAACGTCTTTGTATGCTTGCGTAGGCATATGCTTAGATTTTCTCGTCTCCTTCTAGGTGGGAGAATGATAACAACCCTATCAGCTAGGTTCTCGATGTGAACATTGGACTAATGAATTTACTTTCATTAGGAAAAGCATTCTATTACATATGTATCTTATAAGACCATTTTAGCTTGAAAATCTCAAAGATTCATAATGGCCAAGAGACAGTCAAACATTTAAACATATATTCATTTCATTTGTCATAACTAGGGCTCATAAATGATATTGAACCAAGAATGATAACCAAGTCATTCTTTCATACAAGATTCTATTTTTAGGAGGGTATCAACAATTTATAGATATCAACAACGAATTCATTCATTCGGGTTTTAAAGCAACGAATAGCTCATAGTGAACATGTATAGAGTTTGAAGAAAGATTCAGGCATTTTCTCATAAGGTGCAACATACATTAACATAGTTTATAACTTATCTCTCAGCAAATCCTTTATAATCAAGCTCAAACACCTTGATTAAGGCATAACCTTCTTAGTCTCTTGAGTTGTCCACTCCTAAACCAAAATCTCCAAATATCCAAAATTAGGATTTTGCCAGACATACTAACACGAGAGAAATCCTTATGATTTTAAATATCTTAAAGAGTCTAAACATGCTTACTAACATCAATTTAATCATCTCTTAGACAAAAAATAGAAGATTGAGAAAAATAGCTACTATTCACCCAAAAATCATAAATCATTGTCTCTTCCATTTTAACCATAATAAATAGCATTCCATACTCATAAACTTCTATACATAACTTATAAACAACTATTCTAACCATAGAATAATTTAACTTGAACTTATGAATGTGTTTTGAGAAATACCTTAAAACCTTAAAAATGGAGATTTATTGAGGAACTTGGATTCTTTAGGTTCATGAAGTAATGATTATTCAATCTCTTATCATAAATGAAAGAATACATGAAGGAAGAAAGATTTGGTTGGGTGGTTGAGAAGAATTTATAAAGAGAGAAGTAAGGGAGTTGAAATGAGAAAGTTGAGAAATGCAGAAAATGAGGGTTCTATTTATAGGCCTCGATCTTTCATGCCCACGAAAAAGGATTCACGCCTGTGAAAAATGATTCATGCCCATGAAAATGATTCACGCCCATGAAGGTTATTGTTTATGTGTTTTTGGTGAAATTTTGAAATTCAGACAGAGAGTATTTTCAAGCTCGTGAATAAGTTATGAAGCATTTCTCAAGCTTTTTCTCCCTTCCAAGTTGACCAAAACTCATCTAAACATATCTAAGCACATCAAAACTTAACATAGAACTTTCTAAGAGCAATCTATACTCAAACACAATATGTTATACCATTCTATCATGCAAACACATGGAATTAAGCTCACAAATCAAGCAAACTCATCTAAGAGCTCAAAGAAACACAATCAAGGTCCACCATACTCAACTTTGATCATGCAATCCAAGTCTTAGGTATTACATTCTCCCCACCTTAGAAAAATTCATTCTCAAATTTAAGAAATTACCTTGCTATTGAAACAGACAGGGGTATTTGACTTGTGTGCTATGCTCGCTCTCCCAAATGCATTCTTCAATCACTTGATTCTTCTACAAGACCTTTACCATTGCTATGTCCTTATTTCTTAGCCTCTTGATAATTCTATCTACAATGGAAATTAGAGTCTCTTCATAAGTCAAATCTTACTGAAGATCCATTGTTGGAACTTGTTACATATGAGAAAGGTCGACAACATACTTTCGAAGCAATGACACATGAAACTCTAGGTGCACACTGTGCAAATTAGGTGGCAAGACTAATATATAAAAAACCTCTCTAACCTTATTCAAAATCTCAAAAGGTCTAGTGAACCTTAGAGATAAATTTCCTCTCTTGCCAAACCTTGTAATTCCTTTCATATGTGAGACCTTTAAGAACATTAAGTCTCCAGCTGAAAATTGAATGTCTTTCCTCTTTGGACCTGTATAACTCTTCTGATGACTGAAAGCTGTCTTCAATCTTTATCTTATGAGTGGAACCTTCTTTGATGTATACTGTATCAACTAAAGCCCTTCAATGTGCTTCTTTCCAACTTCATCCCAATATAATGGATATCTATACCTCCTACCATACAAAGTTTCATAAGGAGACATCTGAATAGTCAAATGGTAGCTATTGTTGTAGGCAAACTTTATCAATGGAAAGTACTTATCCTAATTCCCTCAAAAGTCTAGAATGCACATTCTTACCATGTCTTTTAGAGTTTAGATAGTCCTTTCTAATTTCCTATCTATTTAAGAATAAAATGTTGTGTTGAAATCAAGTTGTGTACCCAAACATTCTTGTAACTTCTGACAAAATCTTGAAGTAAATTGAGTTCCTCTATTTGAGATGGAAGAAAATAGAATCCTATGAAGTCTTACTATCTCATCAACATATATCTGTGCATATTGAGAAGCTGTATAGGTTGTCTTTACTAGCAAGAAGTGAGCTGACTTGGTCAATCTATCCACAATTACCCAAATCGAATCATGTCCGCTTGAAGTTCTTGGCAATCCTATAATAAAATCCATGGTTATCCTCTCCCATTTCCATTATGGAAAAGGTAACTGTTGAAGTAGTCCCGAAGGCTTCTGATGCTCAAATTTCACCTGCTGGCAAGTCAAATACTTTGCCACATACTTTACTACATCCTTTTTCATCCTACTCCACCAATAAGAACTCTTGATATTGTGGTACATCTTTGTTGCACTTGATGCACACTATAGCTAGAAATGACGTGCTTCCTTAAAAATCACTTCCCTCAAATCATCTAATGATGGAACAAATACTCTGCTGCCCAGTCTCAACACACCATCAACCATAAAAAAGCCTGTAACTTTCTCTAATCCCACATTACTTTTCAGCCTCACTAACTAAGGATCCTTATTTTGTGTTTCTTTTATATGATCAATAATAATGGGCTTGACTTGAAAATAAGCCAAAAGCACAATTGAATTTGATAAATCAAATATAATCCTCATGTCATGCAAACTCTACACTTCTCACACTAAAGATCTTCTACTCATTTAGATATGGGCTAAACTCCCCCAAAGACTTTCTGCTCAAAGTATTTGCTACCATATAAGATTTTCCTGGATGGTACAAAATCTCATAGTCATAATCCTTTAGCAACTCCATCCATCTTCTTTGCCAAAGATTGAGAGTCTTCTATTAGAAAACATACTTCAAACTCTTATGATTTGTGAAGATCTCACATGTCACGACCCGTTTCCGGATCACGATGGTCCTAGGGTGTGGGAGATACTGAGGCGATCGGCACCTGTAGAACCCATCAATCACTACAATGAAATCACAATATTATAGTGGAAACATATCTTACCCATCAGCAATTACATAATAGTATACAACCATACACTACACATATGCGCTATTCATTCTGTCACTCTATCAATCATTCTGCAACTCTCTGTAAATACCATAATCATATCATTAATAATCTCCAATATTCCCATACATATACATGTTCATACTCTAACTATACCATACAAAACCTATAAAGCAGCTAGGATATGAACATACAAAATAATACAATGTTCATAATATTACACTGACATAAGATCTATAGAATCCACAGAGAGCCAAAAGAGTTGGGATATCTACCTCCTGCTCTGCACCTGAGAGGGTAAACAGTAAGAGGGTGAATATCTATGATACTCAGTGAATCTAATATGCATCGACCAATAAAATGGATAATGGAATATCAATAAGCAATAAGCAGATGATATAGATGAATCAAACTGCCACAATGTCTGTAATACAGAATCAAGTACAGAATATGACTGTAAGTAAGCAATCACATTCAAGAAGCACATATCACATGGACAAGATGGAAATGATAGATATAAAGCCATGAAACGCATAGAAATGTGTCAAGCACAAATCACAATATATGTATATAAATATAACATAAGATGGATCAGGTCTTATGACTAAGACATCCTTTCTTAGTACAGGGTATCAATTAATACAATGTGCACAAGGCCGACAACATGAACTCACTACCTTGTTGGAACGGCAGCTCTGTCAAATCACCTCAGAGTCAATAGAAGTGATAAACACATCAATAGGTACCATTTCAACTAATGGCATCGGCAAGTATCAATAACTCATTAGAAATCAATATAATGAGCCTAAAGTCAATAAGACATCAATAATAATCGATTAAATGATGACCAAAGGTTTAACGACCAAAAATGGAAACAAGCATAATTTGGTCATTTGCGGCCAAATAGTTGACGCAATTGGCATGCCATTGTCGCTAGCGACAGTGGCATTCAAATGGCTGGCCTATGGATTTTTTGGCATGATTTTGGTGCAATATTGATATTGCTCCAATTATCAACAAACATGCACATGAAAAGCAATTTATAGGCAACAACCACAACTCAATAATCTTCAACAAACATATCAATTTGGCATGGAAAACAAGTCCAACACCAAAGCATAAAAATTAGGCATTTTACATAAATAGGGTTTGGCCAAAATAGTCATTTTGTATATGGATTTCAATTGTCATTTTAACAATTTAGGCATATAATTTGATGCATAAAAGACTCACCTATCACTCCAAATCACCTAGCAAACTTGCTTCCCTACCCAATTCCTCAAATTCTCGCTATAGGTCAAAATCGACGATTTTCTCCAATCGAATTTTCTATAATAATACGAACATCAATTAAACACCAATAAATATCCAATTAACTTATTGTCATGACCCAACTCAGGAATCGTGACGGTCCTAAGGTATGGGTGATGCATAAGCAACCAATACTACGAAGAACCCAAATAAAATCTATATGCTATGCAACAAATAAATTACAGCTTATTAAACTTACAACTGCTGAAAACAATTTGACAGCATCTCCTCTAAAAATAGGACTAGGCCTAAAAATCAAACACAACAATTAACACTTCAAATAATTCTCCACAAACATCTCAAACATTAGATCCCTCTGGATCTCCATCAACAAATCTCAACTCTTATATATATAAACATCTCCACACACACACACACACACACACACACACACACACACACACACACATATATATATATATATATATATATATATAAACTATCAGAACATATATATAACAAGCAATCTTATAAATAAAACTTACAATTATATCTACATGTCCCAAAATCTATATACAGTACCATGGAATTATTCTACATATTATTTACATATCTTTAGGGACTGATTTTTACATGCAAAACTTCCAAGGCAAAAGTAGAAGTTGCCAATGGAACACATGCCTCACTAAGGACCTGAAAAACATTAAACACTGCGAGGATGAGTATAAAAATACTCAGTGAGTTCAAAAGCATAAGAATACAGTAAATGCATAATAAATGCCATAATATGCATAAAATATTTAACTAAATATAGCATATAATAAAATAGATATATTACTGTAATAATAATTCAATATAATTCATATAAAATATTTCAGGTAGCACATATATGATATCACAGGATTTGGGTCACTTTTGAACTATAATACTCAGCACTATCATAAAGTGCACTGCACTAGGGAATACAACGTCCCTCCCTAGCAGGGGTCCCATAAATAAATAACTCACATAAGAATATGTTCCTTAC
>CANXYC010097370.1:0-27373 GCA_948193065.1 Aleurites moluccanus | reverse complement strand
ATGATATTGTGATATAATATGTATTGGAGTACATTCTAGAGCTCCGTAGCTAGTCTTTTGGGAATAATAGAATATTGATGTATGAATGTTATCCTTTGGATACTCTTGTTCCTCTTTGATGAGAGATGTCTTCTTTAGATCATTAAGGAACACGAGAAATATATAGAATGATATAGTAAAGAAATGATTTATGCTTGAATGGATTATGATATGTTATAGCATGATTTAAATATATGACATAATTATATGTAAGATTCAGAATGTGGGAGTTCTACGGGTTTATGGTGGCCTTAAACCTACCATTGCCTTAGGACCGTCGCACCACCGAAGTTGGGATGTGACATGAATGAACCGAAATTTAAAACTTTTCATAAATACAAATTAAGTAGAAATTAAACATTTAAAATTAAATAAAAAAAAACTTAGTTTTAATGGATCT
Organism: Aleurites moluccanus; assembly: GCA_948193065.1. Taxonomy (NCBI): domain Eukaryota; kingdom Viridiplantae; phylum Streptophyta; class Magnoliopsida; order Malpighiales; family Euphorbiaceae; genus Aleurites; species Aleurites moluccanus. Next base: position 26,934 of record CANXYC010097370.1, on the reverse strand, counting down.
AATGATTTTTTTTATATAAATAATAACGTTATTTTATTAAATTGGTCCGGACCTATCTCAATCTGTTAATTACTTTATTTCTAATTAATTTTATAATTCAATAAAAAAAAAGGTATTAAAATATATGTCCTTGATTTGACTGCGAGGATAACAAGCTTGTGTAAAACTCACATCACATAAATAAAAACCAACAATTTTCGTAATAATTAATTACCATTATGAAAATTATTTATTGTTTTATATTTTATAAGAATACATCAGTATGACGTATCATTATAGTTATGGAGAGTGGGACTTATAATTATTTTATATGCTGAAAAAAAATATATAAATACTCCTATTGATCATTTTATAATTTAAATATATAGTTTCAGCATCTCAATTATTAAATAATTTATAAACTATTTAATAATAATTAAAAGCGTATTTGGTTCATTTTAAAATCTAAATTCAAAAAAAAAAATCTCTAAGATTTTGAAATTTTATTTCAAATTCATTTTTTAAAATTATATTAAATAAGTTTTAAAATTATATTTAAAAATAATTTATTTGCATACATAAACCAACAAGGATGAACAAATGGTTATCAAGCTAAAAAGAGTCACAAGGGAATTATTGAAGACAATTTGATTGGTTTACAGTCATAAGAAATGGTAAATATTCAAGAAAATTCTTGTTTAAGTGAAATTATGTGAAATAATCTTTTATTATACATGATATCAGATTATCAGACATTCTTTATGGACTGACAAAATGGAATCATTTTACCATTTTTTTGTTACTTTTTACAGATTCAGGTACAATAATTACTTTGACCTCACTTAATTTGGTAAACTAAAGTTAAATCACTGTAATGTTAGCTTTACTTTTTTACTTAAATTCAAGTCACTTAAATCAAATTCAAATGGTTTATTTTTAAACTTATAGTAGGATAGATTCAAAGAAATTTTAAATATTTTATTTTTGGATGTTGAGAATATGAGTTGTTGCATGTGATACCATGAGAAAAATGATCGTGTTGGTAGTAGACTAGTTAATTATTAGCGATGATGAGTTAAAAGAGTTGATTTAACAGTATAAAATTTTATTGAGTTTTTAAATAAAAATAATTTATAGTATATTTTATTAAATTTTTTTAAATTAATATTAAAATATGTACAATAATTAATTTTATATTCAGTATGACATGAAAAAAAAATCGTAGATATATATATATATATATATATATATATATATATATAAAATTATTAGTGATGAGCACCAAAAGAAAAGGTTTGAAAACTTGTATCAATCAAAATTAATCTGAATGGGTAAAAGAAATGACTTGAGGCATATTTTATTGTACATATAGTTTGTCAACTGTGTGGCCATGTTACATTATCCTATTAGGTTTCAAGAACATGCACCAATTATACTCTCTTTTGAAGTGAGACTTTGGCAACCTTTGGTTGACCTTTTCTTTTAACAAGAGACACATATTCACATAGCCATAGTAGGTTGGAGAGTTGGAAATGGTTTCAAACCAATTCCAAATTTGTCAAAAATGATATATAATTGCATACTATTAGCATGCTAATATTGAAATAATTTTAAAGTCAAATTAACTTTTAATTTTTTAAAATTTGTTCACAAATGATTAAAAAATTAATTTTAAAGTTAAATTACTCCATAATTTTTTATTTTCAGATCAAATGAAACCGATTTTAAAAAAATAAAATATTTGATTAAGCTAAATTTAATGAATTTGTGAATTTCAAATCAAGTTGAATTAAAAAATTCATAATATTGATTTTTTAAAAAAAAAATTCATATGAATTTTAACAAATTTTTAATAATTTCAAATTACTCGAATTCGAATCAATTTGAGTATCGATATTGAATGGTTTTTCTCATTCTTCTTGTATAGGGAAAAAAAAAACATAAGGAAAAGCAATTGGTATATGGTGTGTGGTGAAAGGTGTTTACGAGGCAGAGAAAAAATGCATAATTTCTTCCCTTGTTGGGACCAAATTTGGTTTGAAAGCATACCTTTTGTTTCTAACTATAGTTTGCTTTTGTTAGCAACCGAAAGAAAGATTTTCTTTTATTTCTAACTGTCGAAAGAATGTCTTATATGTGGAATTATGGATTGACTATTATATATGTGTTTCATGGCTTAGTTATTAATTGAATATTATAACAAATTATGATTAACCATACTAACATCATCATCACCTTTACAAATATTTCTAATGTTTTGACAAAAAAAACACAACTAATTAGTTTGTCTTTGATTTCCTTACCCAATTCACCTGCCTAGGTCATGAAATTTGGTTGGTTCCTTTATACATGGGATGGTAATATATATATATATATATATATACACACACATCAAGATATATTTATAATTCAATGCATTTTTCACATTAGACTGACTTTTTTTTACTTCTGTTCTTCTTTCAATATACCCTTTAGTCCAAACTTTTTGACCATGTTTAAATTGAAAATTTTAAAATTTACAAAATTTATTGAAATTTATAAAATTAAAATTTGGACTTTTTATTTTATAATTTTATATAATTTTACTTATTTAGAATAAAAATAAAATTTATAAATTTTAATGGTATTTTTATAACAAAAAATAATCTACAAATTCTTTTATATATTGAAATGAAAATTTTTTTAAAATCTCACGTCCTACGTGAGATTTCAAAAAATTTTAAAATGAGAGATTGTGATAAATAATGAATTTTAGACAATTTATAAATTTTGATTATTTTTTTTAATTAAATAAAAAATTTTGATAAAATTCATAAATTTTTCAAAATTTTTCATCTAAATTTCATCAATCCAAATATTAACTTAAGGTTTTCTTGGATTTTGAGCACATTTTTTATTGCCCAAATCTTTCACATAATTCAACTTTATGGAGTGACAATATCCTTTTGCTTCATAACAAAATTTAGTTGATTAGGAGATTTTAATTAAGAGGAGTTAAGTTTTTTTATCAAATTTATATTATTAAATCTTGAATAATTAATGTGCTCATTTTAATAAAATAAATAATTAATTATTTATCTAATATTATTTATTTGTTTATTTGTAAGGATCTTTTTTAAAATGTAATTTTTTTTATCAGTAGCGTCCGCTACCTTTTATACATAGTCGCTATATTCTATCTAGAAAGATCCAGTAATTGAGTCAAAAAGTGTAGCACCCGTTATTAAGAATGTAGTGCTCGTTACTATGTAATTCACAACCGCTAAATTTAAATCTTATTTCAAAAGTTTAAAGAGCTAAGACGTAGCGCTCGCTACCGTTTTTGTTCAAAGATATAAAAACCCTTTGAAAGTTTGGATAAATTCTTGTGTCCGCTACCTATGAAGTAACGCCCGTTACTAAGATTATCTACTGTCATTACACTGAAAGTTGCAGCCGTGAAGTTTTCATTACAAAACTGAATCACGTCCGATATAAAATAAGTAGCACCCGCTACTTTGTTTGTAACTACCGCTACACTTGAAAAACCGACAAAAATATAATCGTTGCAATGACGTAAACTAATAACTGATAACTATTTATATTGGTTGGTATGAAGTTAATAACAGAACAACAATTAATTATTGTGTATTAATTCATACATTCAAAGCATTTAAGTGTTCTTTAACTTAAAATTGAATTTCTTATTGGAAAAAGAATTAATTGCTTAAATTTTAAGATTGTTGAAATGTAATTAATTTCTGAGAGTTGAGTAAAAGTTATTGGGTAATTTTTTTTTATCTCTTATAATTCTTTTGGGTTATGTGTAAGTCTTCTTGTAAAATAATTATAAAGTTTAATATGAATTAAAATACTTTAAAATTTGATTTTTAACTTGTAAAATGATCAAAATAAGTAAAATATTCAAATGTGATTTTGAAAAGTGGACGTAGGTATATTTTGATCGAACCACTATAAATTTTTTGTGTGAATTTTTTTTCTCTCTTTTTTTTATTTATTTTAAGTTATTATTAATTTTTATAAGGCAATTAATTCACCTCCCTTTTAGTAGCAAAGAGACTTTCATGTATGTTTTATACTATTATATAATATGAATAAATATTATATATTAAAAATATTGATTAAAAATTATATATATCAAAGAAAAAAATTCATATATTTTTTTAAATATAATAATTTTAAAACAGTTAAATGTTACTCTCAATTTTTTTTTTTATTTTTTTGAAAAATAGTTTTAATGTCAAAGCTAATATAGATTCTGTATCTTCAAAAATATACTTAACTTTGACAAATAATTTTTTTTTAAAATAAAAAAATCAACAAATTCATTATCTACTTTTGACTAACTTAAAAAATATAAATTTAATAAATGAATGCAATTATTATACAACAATAACAACTCCTAACTAATACATTCTCAAAGGGAACTCCCAACACTTTGAATTAAGAAATTTCAATGATGTTTAGAATTCACTATTCACTATGACTAATAATTATTTGAAAAAATTATTATTTAGTCTCTAAAATTTAATATAATTAATATTTTCATCTTTTTATTTTAAAAAATTAATTAGTTAATACTTAACATTTGATTTTATCATTTATATTCATCTTTTTGTCTATTTTTTTATTAAATATATATAAATTAACTTAAATACACTTCATTTTCCTTTAAATTTTTCCTTTATACCACCCTTTTCTATTTCAGAAATTAAATTAAATTTTTTTCTTTTAAATTTTCTTTTAGAAACAAAAGTAAATACAGATGGGTTTCATTCTCAATTTGAGCATCTAATTTTTCAATTGGGATTGATATAAATTTTGATTTATACACTCCTGGAGATAAACTTGCGAGTTCCTTCTGCAATTCTGGTTTTGCTATTCCATCTCAAACTGGCGCAAGTCATTTCTTTTTCGTAAAATTTGTGCCTCAATCTCCTTGAGCTTTTGTGTGGTATCTTCATAAATTTTTGCACAAAGTGCCTCTATTATGTAGGTAGCAGTCTTGAAAAATTAACCTCTTAAATTTTCAGCAAATTTTTAGACACTAGAGATGAGTTTATGAGTAATCAAGACATGAGTAAAATGGGATGAGACCGGACTGTTTAGAGAATTAAGGATAGGAGAAGACTTAAGGGTAGCTTAGATATTTTAATATATTATATAATAAAAATTATATTTTTTTTTATTTTTTTCTTAAGGGTAGCTTAGATATTTTAATATACTATATAATAAAAATTATATTTTTTTATTTTTTTAACATAAAAATAGACGAAATGATGAATATGAGTTACATAATCAAATATTAGAAACTAACTAATTAATTCTCAAAATAGAAAAATGAAAATATTAATTACACTAAATTTTAGAGACTAAATAATAATTTATCCTAATTAATTTATATGATAAAAATATTAATTATATTATATTTTAGAGATTAAATAATAATTTATCTTAATTAATTTATATGATATGTTAAAAAAATTAGATGAATTTAGCTTATTATATTATATTATAAAATAATCAACAGTAATTATATATATCAAGTAATAACTAATAATTATATATATCAAATAATAATTATCTCATAATATAAATATAATAATTAATTATCTAAATTATGAGATATATTTTGTAAATAATATGACAGTATTATCATATTAATATTAATTAATTTGTAATATAATATAATAAATTAAATTGACTAAAAAATTTCTAATATGCATACATTTTAAGTCTTGGACTCTATTTATTTCATAATATATTTTATATTTTTTTAGGTTGGAGAGTTTGGAAAAATTAATCATTATAAATTTATTTAATGAAAACTGTCATTTTCATTTTTCAAAAAGAAAAAAAATTATTATTTCTAAAAGCAAGAAGCTATTTTTTAAATTGTCATAATCATATAAATGAAAATTCAGAAAGTTATTAGGCACATGTGCAGCCTATTAATCTATCCTTCCTAAATCCTAATCATTATATCAACTATTGATTATAACCACATTTTTATTTTTATTTTTATGGGTCTTATATCTTAAAGCTTATGAGACTATAGATAAATGAACATATAAATGAACAAGTATTAAAATTTATTTATATAAAATTAAATAATTTATATTAAGTTTAATATTTATTCACTTATAAATTTTTTATTATTTTATATTTTATCATTATTTGATGTGAGATATTTTTTTGAATAACATATATCATTATCGAGGCTAACGAGCCAAATCATCAAGAACAAAAGGACCGATAGTTTGAGGAACCTCTTCCATTCAAGTCAGTTCCTCAGCAGATAAAGAGAGAGTATTTTGCTAAATGATGGGCAATAAAGTTTGCCTTACTAGAGATAAACTAAAACAAAATTAACTGAAAATTAACAACTAAATCTTTAATGTCTAAGTTAATAAGACCTAGAGGAGATCTGTATTCTTGTTGACTCTTGATTGGCAATCACTTTCAACTTCGATATTTAGGAACAGCAGTGTCAGAGCTAACTTGACTCCATGCAAAATGGCTGATGCTTCTGCCATATCTGCTGGGGATACTGACTTTTTCCACCAACATGCAGCAGCCATTGTTTGACCTTCAGAATTGCCATACCAAAACCAGCAGACGCAAACAGACCAGCACCTGTGTTGAGCTTTATGACACCCATTAGGGGAGCTATTCATTTAATTGTTGCTGCTGATATAGCAGAAGATAGTGTTGTCGAGCCTGCATCCTTATAATCTTGAAGAAGCTTCAAAGCAATACCTGATATTCCTTGGGGATTATATTTAAGTGCAAATTATAATTTAATCCTTAAATTTTACCCTAAAAATAAATGAGTTTAGAAATTAATAATCATATTCCAATATATTACTCTTTTAAACTATTTAGTGATTTTATTTATTTTTGCTATTAAATATTCGTGTAAAAACTATAATACCTCTTATTTTTTTTTTTTCGTGCAAGCTGAATAATACCCACAATTAAATTTCGTTACTCCCCATTTTGAATTAGAGCTGCAGAGTAATAGAGTAAAAATCAAATGTTAAACATGTAAATTAAAAATATTAATACTATTTATCCCATATATTTCTATTATATTGGTTAAATATATATATTCAATATAGATAAAAAATTTCCTTCAATTTTATTATTAAATTTTTTTTAGTCAAATAAAATTTTATATCTAGAAATTAATCTTAAAAAAGTAAATAAGCAAGTTAAAAAAAAAAGAAAAAAAAGAAAAAAGAGAGAGACTTATACACTAAAAAGAGTTTTATGGTAGTCTCTTTTAAGGGAATGCATAGAAGCAATAAAGGTTTTTATAGTCCCTCTAAAAGGAATTTATGGAAGAAAAATTTTCTATTTAGGGAACTTTTTATAGAATTTTCAACTTTCACAAGTTTGTTTTTAGGGCAAGTGGAGCTTCTAATAAGTGTTGTTGAACCATATTAATTGAAAAAGTAGAGTAGACCCATAAGTTGACTAATAAATAATTATTGTATCCATAAACTCAAAAGATTTTGCCATTTAACACTTCATTATGAGTTAGTTTGTTTTTGGGCAATTCATTTCTTGTCTCAAATTTTTTTTTTTATCATATCATTAATAAAAAAATAATTGACTATCATGATATTCATAAAATTATATGAGATAAAAGATAAAATACCAAATAAAACAGGGAATTCAAATTGATTTTTGGATCAACCAAGTTAACTATAATAATAGAGTTTTTTTAGTAGATTTAATTAGTTGAACACTTTAATTTTTCCCTCTCTTCTTGACATTACAAGATTCATAATATATATTTGCTAAACCTAAGCTTATTAATAGAGTACAGTCCTTGGCTGGGTCAATTCAAATTTCTGATTCCGCCATTAGATATGTTTTCAATTCTCTTCCTCCAAGCCTGTACTCTTTCCAATCCCATATGAGAAGGCTGTCTTGAAAATCTCTTGCCATCATCTTCTAGATGAAGAGCTAATTCCATTTTCGTCATTTCTTCTTAATGTCTTAATTAAGTAAAGGGGACATGCTTGATATAATTATTGTGATAATTACAGCATCAGTAACATCCATACATCTTTATTGGGTAATAATCATTCTGTGAATAAATTACATTTGAATGTGGAGGAGTGGGGCTGATGATTGACCTTGGCCAAAGTCAATGGTTATAACTAATTACTTATTCTTTTGGAAAATAATTTAGTTGATCACATTGAGTAATGGTGTTTTAATACATTACCATATTAATTATAATATTTATTATATAATTTAAATAATAAATTATTATATTTATTTTATAAGATAATTATTATTTAACATTATCTTATTATTATTAATAATTTATAATTTTACGTGATGTATTAAATTTATTTATTGTTGTGTGCGTTTCTTTATTATTGGTGAATGCAGTAGAGTCTTCTAGATACTTCCTCTTCTAAATATGTAAAAATGAAAAATTATTTATTAATATTTATTTGCCATATCATTATTATGAAGTGACGCTCTCAATTAATAAAAAATTAACAGTTAACACTAACATCATATATTTCAATTATTACATTTCATTAATACTAAAAATTAGATTTAGTATTAATCACAATAATCATTTATGGATGATTGATTTTTTCAAGAAAATAGTATTTTTTTTTTTTTTAAGAATTACTTATATAATTTATAATCTATAATTTTAATACTTTTTCTATTATAGATAAACTAATATTATTATTATATTTAAAAAATTCATGGTAAGAAAAATAATTTTTTAATATTTTAAATATTAAAATAAAAAAAATATATAGATTAAGTTTCAAATTGCTAAATAATAATAGATTGTTATTAATTTTTAATTAAAATTTATAAAATATAGTAACAATAAGAACAATTAATAATATAAATTTATATAAATTTAATTTTAAAAAAGATTAGCTTATATGTATGATAAAAAAAAAAAATCAAACAGTTTCTGAATTTAGCTTTTATTAATTTAACCACTCTCTTATTATTTATACAACATAAATATATTTATCTTATATATAAATTTCATAAATTCTTTGGATTAAACTTCAGCTTAGCATAAAAAATATTAAATATAAGAATAATTAAAATTATAAATTATAATCCCTTCATTTTTTTTATATATGTCATTTTAGAGAGGAAGAAAAAAAAATTTATATGTCGTTCTCAAATTTTAAAATTATATTTATTATTTTTTTTTTAATTTTGTCCCTAATTAAAAATCAAATTTATACTTAATATTAATAATAATAAAAGAAATAAATAGGATTATATTAGTCATTTTATATTAAAATTAAAATATAATAATTAATTTATTAATTTTTATACTTTCCTCTAAAGCAATTTATATAAAAAAATGGAATGAATAATTTATATAAATAATTTTTAAAAAAAATAATATTTTTTTTAAAGACCAATCATTTATAAATATTCATTATAATTAATACTAATTCAATCTAATTCTTAATATTAATTAAACTTAATACTCCTATATCTATCAAACTAATATTAACTATTACTCTACTGTTTTTTTATATGTGATTTTAGAAATTTATCTATTTATATTTTTAATTATCATTTTAAATTTTTAAAACAATATGTATCCATTTTTTCCTATTTTATCTTTATAACATTTAATTAGAATATAATAATTTAATTTAAAATAAGGTTAATGATATAAAATTAAATAAGTTATTTTGAATCTAATTAATAAATATCTTAATATGTTTGTAAAATCTTAAATAATATAAAAAAAAAATAAAAGTAGTAATTTTTTATTGATTGGGAGTGTCACCTCATAATAATGAGATGGTAAATCGGTGCCACCTAATAATTTTTCTGTAAAAATAGTTATTAAGCTCCTAACTAATTTAAGGATCTTCCATTTAATGTAGGATTCCAATCATTAATTAAATTTAAATAAAATAAAAATTATTTACTGAATCAATCTTATATTGTGATTTTAAAACTAAACGGGCCTCTAAAATTAACTATAAGCCAGACCCATTCATTTTTTGGTGTAAACAATAATTACTCATACCACATATTAAATAATATTATCCAATGCAGATTTTTTAATTGAAAAAATTCTAATTTTTGGTGTGTTAATCATTGTTCTCTAATTTAGAACAGTGATTTAAACATTGATATTTCGATTCACAACACCTCATAAAATACTTCAATTATATGAGTAAAGTGAAGAGATATAAACCTTTTCCTATAAGATCATAATAACTATATAAATTAAAAATTAAAAAGTTATAAAATATAAATTAAAATATATAAATAAAATAATTAAAAAAAAAAAAAACATGAAGGGATGAAAATAAAATAAAAAAAAAATTATAAAAATATTTTAAAAAAAATTGTAAAATCAAGTTAAGGCCCCACATTATAAATATGGGTCCACACTTAACATAAAAAAGATGACAAAAAAAAAAAAAATTAGCGCGAAACAAAAAAAAATGTTAATTCATAACAGATGTTTTTTTGTCTACCAAAATCTAAAGAGTATGGGACCCATATAAACTTATTTTGCTTCTGCTTATATATAATCACTCCCTCTTCTCTTCTTCATGCCCTCTTCCGTCTCTTTCTTCTTCTGAAGCTACACTGCTACTTAATTCAATAACTAGCTATTTACTTGTTTTATTTTGTCCTTTTAAACAAAGGATATTGTGTCCTATCCATTTTCTTTTTAAGGTAAAGTACCCTAGAGATTAAGGGTGGGTTGGGGTGTGGGGTGAGAGAAGAAGACACGTGGCAAAAAAAGAAAATGAAGGAGAGTAGTGGGAGAAAACAAGGTGCAGCCTCACCATGTGCAGCTTGCAAGCTCCTAAGGAGAAGGTGTACCCAAGATTGTGTATTTGCTCCTTATTTCCCAGCAGATGAACCCCAGAAATTTGCTAATGTGCACAAAGTCTTTGGTGCTAGTAATGTCAACAAGATGTTACAGGTTCCTCTCTCTCTCTCTCTCTCTCTCTCTCTCTCTCTCTCTCGATATATTTATTTGAACTTTTCTTTTTCTTTTTTCTTTTTTATTTTTTCTAAAAGGGACTATTAAATTAATCAATCAACTTTTAATTTAAAAGTAATATTAAATTTATTTTGAAAATAATAAAGATATGAGTTCAACTTCTAGTTATAATGAAATTCAAAAAAATATTATTAAATATTGAGTTAATATTATAATAATATAAAAAAAATAAGAATTTTAATTTTAGTATTCTTTTGTAAGAATTCTCCATTTACTAAAAAAAAATTTATTAAATTACACATAAAAATTATTCAATATACTGACTGTAATATCGATTATAATGTATTTTTATTTATATAAATGGAGATATTTATTTTTTAAAATTTAAATAAATCTCGTATATTTATGAATATAAATTATATTGTATTTTAATGCATGCAAAAATTTTGCATTTTATGTTAATTATCACTAGATCAATTCTTATTTTAGTTATGATTTCAAAATTTTAGTTAAAGCAAACAATTTCTCAACCTCTCTATAGTGACACAAACTTCATTATTTACCTAATTAAATTTAGGTGTATCACTCTTCAAATTATAAAAATTTGGTTAAGGTAAGACTTCAAATATATTTCATATCTAAATCTCATTCCCCTACCTAAGAACTTGATATAAATTTCATAATCTATCATCAAGCTTTTTTAAAAAATTTCATACAATAATAAAAATAATATTAATGAGATTTTAATTTAACGATAAATAAATTATTTTCGAGACCAAAAGATGTCGGTTTTAAATTTTAATTGGAGCCAAATTAAAAAAAAAAAAAAAAAAAAAAAAAAAAAAAAAAAGGGGTGGACTAACACTTTTCACACTATTCTTATTTTGATTGGAGCAAAATTAAAAAATAAAAACTTTCACATCTTTCACACTCCATTAGACTTCATAATCTCTGCAAGATAACACAGCCTTATTTTGAAGTTGTTACTTTTTTCATCTTTCTTGTGTCTCATTTCTTAATTTTGAAATGAGAACTTAATCTCAAATTTCTAATGTCATGCCAACAACTATGTTGACAAAATAAATATACAAAAAAAATTATTTTTATCTAAATTTACTATTAATTAGTTGAATTAATTATCTCTATTAGTGGGCTAATTGTCTCAATGTTCAAATTGATCCATGTTTGTTTGGAAAATAAACATCCAACTAAAAGCCTTTCCTCAAATAAAAATAAAAAAATCCAACTAATAAAGCTGTTTGTAAATCATACCAAGAGACTTTATTTAATTTAATTTAATTAATGCATTATTTATTCAACATTGTTAATTATTACTGGTTATTAGAGACGGAATTATATATAAGCTGATATGAGTTTGTATCACTAAAAAAAAATTTCACTTTATTCATTTTTTATATATGATTAATTTTTAATTCATCTAAAATTAATTTTCTAATTTCGTCTTTATAGGCCATAATATTAATAAATTTCATTTTTTATTTATTATTATTTTTTAGTAAAAATAAAACAATTATTTGATATTAATTTATATGAAGTTTATTTTATTTATAAGTTAATTTCATTAAAAATCATATTTTGTTTTTTAATTAAGATATTTTTATTAAAAAAAATTAAATTTGTATTAAACTGGGGCCTGTATTCATGGATTATTTAAGACAAAATAAGTCCCACTTTCCATTAAAAATATAAATAAATAAAAAACCTTGTCTAGGCCAAAAAGACAAAAAATCCACTGCCATTATGATATTCGGTGAAAAGGAAATGGCAACAGACCGAAAACGACAGGCACCTACACCACATCAAAGTCCAACATCGAAGAAGCTAGAACCATGCAATTGACCTTATTTTCACCATATTATTTAAAATGTAAATAATATAATTCATGAGCATAGTTTTTTTTTTTTTTTTAATTTAATATTTTAATTTTTTATTTATTATAGAGATTTGAAATTGATTTTTAATTTTAAGAGTAATTCGATCTTTAATATTTTTTAAAATATAATTTTAATCATAATCTTATTGAAATTTATAATTCTACTCGTTAATTTTCGTTTCTGAATTCATATGAAAAAAAATAATTGACAAATTATAATTTAATCTTTAAAATTTTATTTAATTATAAAAAATATTTTTTAATTAAAAATATAAAAAATAAAATAAAATAATAATTAAATAAGAAATAATTATTTTATTTAAAAATTAAAATAAATATTATTTTTAATTAATATTAATTATTTTTATTTATTTATTTTTTCTATATTTTAATTTAAAATTAATATAAATTACTTTTTATTTAATTAAAATAATTAATTTTCTTATTTTTTGTATAAAATTATTTTTTGTATATTTAATAAAATAAAATAATTTTATTTTAATATACAAAAAAAAATTAATCAAAAATACAAAAAATAAGAAAATAAATTAAATAATTAAATAAAAAATAATTATTTTAAGTAAATAAAAATAATTTTATTTAATTTAATTTTAAATTAAAATATATAAAAAAATTATGTATGAATATTATATATAAAATTATTTATTTATATTTTTAAATATTATAATTTTAATTAAATGAAAAAATAAGAAAATATATAAAAAAAAAAAGAAGATAACAGTATTTTAGAAATGATAATATTTAAAAGAAGAAGCGCAGTTAGTTCTTATATTTTAATTTAGTCAATAAACTTGATCATTTCTCTTATTTTTTTTATTTTTTTCATTAAATTTTAGTAAAATGACTAAAAGTGTTTCGTATATATATATAAAATAAGAAAAAAATATATATTATTCATTATTTTAATTTTAATTAAATAAAAAAATATTTTTTAATTAATTATATAAAAATAATTTTCAAATATATAAAAATAAGAAAATAAATTAAAAAATTAAAAAAAAGTAATTTTATTTATTTTAATTTTAGAAAAGTAAATAATTAAATAAAAATTAATTATTTTAATTAAATTAAAATAATTTTAATTAAAAATAATATTTATTTTAATTTTAATTAAATAAAATAATTAATTTTTATTTAATTAATTATTTTATTTTATTTTATTTTTTGTATATTTAATTTAAAAAAGTATTTTTTTGTAATTAAATAAAATTTTAAGAACTAAATTATAATTTATTAGTTAGTTTTTAGTCTATGTGGGGTCTAGAAACAGAAGTTAATGAAGAGAGATGACTGAATTATAAGTTTCACTAAACGTTAGGATCAAAATTATATCTCGAAAAATATTAAAGGTCGATGTGCTCATAAATATCAGGATCAAAATTATATCTTATCTTTTTATTATAAATAAATTTAAAATATATAATTTATTTATAAATAATAAAATTTAATTTAATTTTCTTTGACAAAAGTTAATTTCATAAAACAAGACAAAGTAATTAACAGAATCGGATAAGTTTGGGTTACACCAATAAAAATAAAAAAATTCATTAACTTATAGAAAAATTTTAATTTAACCCACTCAAACCTAACTTTTATATAATTATAAATATTTAATTCTCACTTGATTTACCGGTATGAAGAATTTTAATTATCAATTCATGTATAATTAATTTTTTTATTTTGTCCCTCCATAAAAATATAAGCAAAATTATATTTTAATAATTGAAGGATTATAAATAGGAATTAAAAAAGAATTATATTTTTTAGACAATATGAAAATTTTAATTTTTAAATACTATAATTATATTGTATAAATATTTATTTATAAAATATAATAATATATTGTAAAAAATAAAATTTTAAGGCTTGGAAAGTGATTATGTCATTTTGCATAAGAATTAAATGAATATTTTTAATTTATATTAAAAATGAAATTTCAATTAAATTTATTTATATAAAATAAAATTTTAAGAAAAAAAAATGTTTCAACAATTTTATAGGAACTTCCGGTGCACCAACGAGGGGACGCTGTGAGTAGCATGGTGTATGAAGCGAATGCGAGGGTTCGTGACCCTGTCTATGGTTGTGTTGGAGCAATATCCTCTCTACAACAACAAATTGATGTACTTCAAACCCAGTTGGCTCTAGCCCAGGCCGAGGTGGTGCACCTTCGGGTCCGACAGACTGCAATTTCAAACCATGGGCTTGGCCCAGCTAGTCCAAGTTATAGTGGATCTCCCTCATCCAAGTTCATCGGATCCCAAATCAAGCCCATTTTTGACATGGATATGGTGGACCAACCCAACTTTGAAGAGATTATGTGGTCCTGCTAATTAATTAATTAATTGCTTCTTCTTGTTTCTGGTCTTAGCCTACTATGTCTAAGATTTGATGATTTTGTCCTTGTTATGTATTCACATGGGTAGTAGAGAGGTAAGTACTGGTGGTGGCGGCGACAGCGGCGGCGGTGGAGGATCATGTCATGAATCTCAATTTGTGATGGTGGTGGACCATATCACAATTCGTGAAGCTGGACAAGTTAAAATTTTTAAAAATATTTATGTTTTCCAAATCTAAGTTGGACTTATAAATATTGTATATATTTTAACATTATATACATTTCAGTAATTACAAAGTTTATTATGGACTTTTTGGTAACCAACAGTTTACATTTTCTTCTGATTATTTCTACATAAATAAATGAATTAAAAATAATAATAGCATTATTATGATCAAATAATTTAATCAAAGCAACAATCTTAGTATTTTACTTATTAAAATATCAATCTCATCATACATACTTGTGGCTCTATTTAAAATTGGTTTCTCATTCCACCATAGATAATTATTAAAAGCCATCTTTTCTCTATAGAAATTCTATAAAATAACTAACAAAAATACAAAATAAAAAATAAAAAATAAAATTTAAATTAATAAAAAAATCTTTAATATTGATATTGACAAACAAAGTGTTAGAATATAAACTCTATTTTAAAAATAAAATTTTTAAAAATATCATTTTAAAAAAAATTATTATATTTTTTTTAATTTTAAAATAATATTTTAAATTAACCACTTAAATATTTAAAAAATTATTTAACATTTTTTAAATTTATAATCTTCTCCATAACATCAAAATTAACTTTGACTTTATAAATGTCCAACTTATAATTTCTTTAAGTTTCTGCATATTGCTGTTTTGGATGTAGTGAATTTCAACTTAAACTAATTTAAATTGAAATTTTTTAGATATATCTTAACTTTCATTTTTAAAATAACACTTCATTAGCTTTGATTAATTAAAATTATGGTTAATTAATAAATAAATTAATGATAGTAATTATATGGAATATATATAATTCACCAATTGAAACTCTTTGTATCTTTTTCTCTATTTAATTATTTTGTAAAATCAACTTAAGAATAATTATCTAAAAAATTTCAAATACAATCAAGAATCAAGAAGATATGGGCATTGTTTTGATCTCTGGAGAAAAGCTAATAGTAACGAGGAGATGAGAAGTGATGGAGGAAAGACAGATCTTAGAAAATAAGAGGATAGTATTACTGTGAATTAATAACTGATTATTTTAAGTGTTTAAAAAATTATTATTAATTTTTAATTATTAATATATTTAATGATAATTAAAAATAAATATTAATATTTATTTTTAATTTAAATATTATTTTTTAAAAGGATAATTTAATATTCCTATTTAAATAAGAAAGAATTATTTCAAAAATTTAAATTAGAGTTTTTATAAATAATAATTATTTGTTTATCTAACAGCTACTTAACAACTAATAATTATGATTAAAAAAAAAACTAATAACAATATTAAAAAGTTTTGGAAAAAATATAAACAAACTCCTAAATTATATCATTTTATTCACTTAGACTCCCTTTTTTTTATACTTCAAATAAATTCCTAAATTTTTTAATTTGGCTCAAATAAATTCAATTTGAATGAACAAATTAAATTTTCATCTAAATTAAATCTGTTTGAGTTAAATTAAAAATCTTAGGGGCTTATTTATATTTTTGCACTTTTCAATTTCACTTTATCTATTTTATTATTTTTTTTCTAAATTTTTCATTACAATATATATTTTTATCTAGTTTAATTTAATTAATAAATAAATTATATTTTATATTTTATTTATTTTTTTAGCAATAGATAATATCATTGATAATTTTCTCGTATAGTATTAAGTTCGCATTTATATTCTAATTAAATTTTTAAATAAAAAAATTATTTATAGTATAATCTTAATAATTAAATTTACATTAATAAAAAAATGAGCAAACTCGTCTATCAACTAAATTAATATTTTGAGTTAATTTTATTTTATTTATTATAAATATTAAATTAAATTTTTTAAATTAAATGATATTTGATAATAAAAAATTACAAAATTTTTTATTTATTAAAATACAAAATATAATGTTTTGAAATTTTTTAAAATTTTATATAAAATATAAGTTATGTGTTTTTAATGTGTTTATTTATTAAATTAAAATATAAAATATAATTTATTTATTTATTAAATCAAAATAGACAAAAAAATATGTTGTATAATAAAAAATTTAGAAAAAAATAAATAATAAAATAAATAAGATTAAATTGAAAAAAGAACAAAGATATAAATAAGTCCATAAATTTTTAATTTGGCTCAAATATGTATAATTTGGATGGAAATTTAATCTCTTCATCTAAATTGAATTTATTTGAGTCAAACTAAAAAAAATTAGAGATTTATTTGAATCAAATTAAAAAATTTAGAGTTTATTTGAATCTTAAAAAAAAAAAGAGTCTATATGAACAAAATGATATAATTTAGAAGTTTATTTACACCTTTACCCAATTTTTTTTTTTTTAAATCCTCACTAATTTTAAAAAATAGATATTACAGTTCTAATTATGTCAAAATTCAAATAAATTATAGTAATTTATCCATTTGCATTTTACAACTTTGGAAATGTTATAGTAATAATTAGGGAAAATATGTAAATATATTCACATTAGTATTTTTTTTTAAGGCGCAAATATAATGTTGAAATCATAAAAATAAGATATAGCGCTCTTTTTTTTTTTTTTTTTTATCTTTTTAATAATTTTTATTTATTTATTATTTATTTTTATAAATATATTTAAAATTTTATAAAATATTTACTTTAGGTTTAAAAATTATAAAATTATAAATAATAAATTGTCAATAGAATTCTTATAAAATATATTTATTTTAACATGTTAAAATTTAAAAAATAATTATTTTTCAATTTATCATAAATTATTTATAGGGTTAATTACGATTTTTTTTTATAAAATGATTCAATATACTAATTCCCTCTGACCTTTCAAAAATATACTAACTATACCTGATAAATGTCATAATATATTACTATACCCTTTCGTCCAGATTTATTGTTAGTTAACATTAAAATAGTATAAAAAGATAGAAATACTCTTACTCTTTATTTTTAATTAATTACTTTCTATTTTTGCTTTAAATTTTTTATTAGGGTAAGAAAATATATTTTAATATTTTTGACAACTTTGAAAATAAAATAAATAAAAATATTTTTTATTTTATTTTTTAAAAAATAAAAAATAATTATTTTTTTTTAAATATTTTTACTTTTTATTTTCAAATTTGTCAAAAATATGAAAATAAATTTTTTATTTCTATTAAAAAAATTTAAGAATAAATAATTTAATTTCTTTTTAAATTATTTTTTTTAAATAAAAAATATTTTTAAAAAATATTTTTGTTTATTTTTTTATTTTTAAATTTGTCAAAAAATATGAAAATAAATTCTTTAACACTAAAAATATTTTTTTAAAGCAAAAAATAAAATATAATTAATTAAAAATAAATGATAAGAGTATTTTTGTCTTTTTACAGTCATTATTGACTAATTTAGGATTCATTAACGGTAAAATTAAACGGAATGGTGTATGAGTATAACGAAACATTCGTCAGAGGAGAGTTAATATATTTTTTAAAAGTCATGAGAGATTTAATGTATTTAATCATGCTACAAAAA
This sequence comes from Aleurites moluccanus, assembly GCA_948193065.1. Classification (NCBI taxonomy): domain Eukaryota; kingdom Viridiplantae; phylum Streptophyta; class Magnoliopsida; order Malpighiales; family Euphorbiaceae; genus Aleurites; species Aleurites moluccanus. The sequence goes on along the minus strand of CANXYC010097370.1, from coordinate 8,001 downwards.
GGAAATAGTAATTAACCCATTATTTATATATAAATTTAATTTCCAAAATTTTTTAAAAATTATTATTCAGTTACTAAATTTTAAAAATTATTATTTTCACATATAATTTTACCAAATATAAATTTAATTAATTATGTATATACACCATAGTCTAAATTAATTATTACCTTAAATAATGTTATTTTCTTACTCACATATTAATATTTAATTATTTTTAATATATTTTCTTCAAATAATTTTATTAAATAAAATTTTAATTTGAATAATTAAATTTAAATTAAGATTTAAATTTTAAATATATAAGATTTTAAATAAATAGTTTATATATAAATAATAAATAATTAAGATCGTACTATAAACTGTTTTTAATCCTTTATTATTTTAACTATATAAATAGTAAGAAATTTTAAATTTAATTATTTTAAATTAAAATTTTATGAATAAAATTATTTAAATAAAATATATTATAAATATTTTAAAAATAATTAAATTATTAATAAGTGAGTAAGAAAATAAAATTATCTAAGTTAATAATTAATTTTGACTAGGATGTATATATAATTAATTGTGTTTATATTTAGTGAAATTATATGTGGGAATAATAATTTTTATAATTTAATAACTAAATAATAATTCTTAAAAATTTTTGAAAATTAAATTTATATCTAAATAATTTATGATAAATTGAAAAATAACTATTTTTAAAGTTTTAATATGTTAAAATGAAATACATTTTATAAAAATTTTATTGACTATTTATTTATAATTTTTGAACCTAAAATAAATATTTTAAATATTTAACTATATAAAAAATAAAAAAATTATTAAGAACATAAGCGAAAGAGGAACGTTGTCTCATTTTTATGATTTTAGGATTATATTTGCATATTTGAAATAAAAAATATATCAATGTGATATTTTTACTATAGTTTAGAGATATATTTACATATTTTTCCTAATAATTAGCTTGTAAACATACATTTTGAGCGGCTTGTTATTAAAATTTTTTTAATTAATTTTTATGCATCATAAAAATAAATATTATTTTAAATAAATATATAAAATTATAAATATAAAATTATTGTAACTATTTTTAAACTAAATTTTTTAATATTTTATCTATATATATTAATATAAAAATTTAAATTATCAATTATAATGTTCAATAAAAAAATTATGGAAGAATATAATAATTAAAATGATTAAAATTTTTAAAAAATGTTTTATTATCATATTTATTTATTTATTTTATAGTATTAATTTTTATTTTTTCCTTTTTTAATTTGCTCAAACAAAATTATTATATGAAAAATTATTTAAAAGAATATTACTTGAAAATTTAATTTATATAAATATAAAATTAAGCTATTAACATATAAAAATATTAATAATAGCAAACTGTAAATTATTATTTATTTAAATAAATAATAAAAAATAAATATCATTAGAATATACATAAATTCAATACATCATGTGAAAATACAAAAATAAGTTATTAACATTTAAAATAAAAAAATTTAAACTAAAAATTAATTTATATAAACAAATATTCAAGTATAACACTAAACTATTAACATATAAAAAATAAAGAAAATTAAACTAAAATTAATAAAAAAAATTTATAAATATCATAACATATAACATGAGAGATTATATTTAATATTATGAAATAAATATAAATATGACGAAAATAATAATCTCATTAGTATGTATTTCTAATAAAAATTTTTATTATAAATATTATTGAAATATGAATTAAAATTATAGTTTTTATTTGTATTAATTTTTTTTAATTTTTTAATAGATTTTATTTTTATTACAATATAAAAGATAATAAAATAATAATTTTAATTAAAAATTATATTAAATTAATCAATTTAAAAATAAAATAATTTTTTATCTATTACAATAAAAATTATATTTTTTGTAAATAATTAAAAAATTATACACTTTATCAAGAGATTATTAGAATTTTTATATTAAAATTTTTTGTTTTCTTATCACCCCCTGTAGGGATGACAATGAGATAGGGAATCCCTGTTTCCCATGAGAATTTACCTCAAACGGGGTGGGGATTTTCCGATTTACCTCTCCATGGAGACGGGGATGGAAAATATTTTTTTCCCGTTAGCGGGGAAGAAGCGGAAATAGGGAGTATATTCCCCATTCCGTGGGGATCCCAATCCCCGTCTCCGTAGGAACCCGTTATTATACTTAGTTAATTATTATATTTATTTAATTATTCTTTATATAAAATTATATTAATTAATAACATATATATATATATATATATATATATATATATATATATATATATATATAAGGAATAATTTGTTTAAGAAATAATTCTTATGAGGTTGTTGGAGTTTATTGAAAACACTTATTAGATTAAATTTGTTAAAATACTCATACTTTAATATATGCTGAATTTTTAATGTTTTATTAAAAAATATTACTGAATATTTTTGATATATTAAAATATTTCTATTTTAATTATATTTGGTTAATGTTTTATGTGTTTGAATTTATTAATATTTTTTAAATAAATTTTTTCATATTTTTAACTATTATTTATGAATTTTATAAATATAAACAAATTTCGTAATATAAAATTTAAACAGGGAATGAGTAATCCTACAGAAATGGAGATGAAAACTAAATTATCCCGTATGTGAAATGAGGACGAAAATAAAAATTTTCTGCTAAAGTGAAAGTGGGGATGGGGATGGTTTCCCGCCTCCGCCCCTTGCCATCCCTGCAACCCTGGCTATCTCAATTTTTTTTTATAATTTATTTGGAACTACAAGATGAAGTTGCAGCTAGGATGAGAAAAAACCAAACTAACAAAAAATTGAACTAAGTCAATTTGATTAATTAATTTAATTTAATTCAAATTTTAATTTGATTTATTTATTTTATAAATTTTAATTTATTAAATTTGATTTATTTTTTAAAAATATAAAATGATTGAATAAATCAAAATATATATATAAAATATATATTATATATATATTTTTAATAATTATATATATATTTTATTAAAAATATTAAAATAATATAATAATTAAATTAAAATATATCGATTTATATAATTTTATAAAAATTTCAATTCAAGTTGATTTTAATTTAAAATTCAGTTAAAATTTAATTACTTAAAATTTCAATTTGAGTTATTTTAAATTTGGGTTTGAATCAAACTGAACGGCCAGATGATCACCCATGTAGCAGCTACCCAGATCTGAACCATCCACTACAATATCCCCACCAATTCAACGTGTCAACATACACTCAACACTGTATTAATACTCTCATCATCAATTTCATAATTTGAATGTCACCGTTGATCTAAGTGACCTGTCGTTGAAGATTAAGGTCCCCCTCCCTACCCTCTAATACTTTATTATTACGTACAGTGTGAGATCTACAGTTGAAAAATGCCTACCAAGTGTGAGATCTTTTGCGAAATTCTAATTGCTATTTTGCTTCCTCCTTTGGGTGTTTGTCTCAGGCATGGCTGTTGCAGTGTAAGCCTCATTTAATTTTTTTTTTTTTTTTTTTTAAAATTTTGGTGAAGAATTGATTATCAGATCGATAAATTTCTGGTTTTCTTTGTTGCTAAACAGATGTAATATTTGATTTACTTTTACAGGTTGAGTTTTGGCTCTGTGTGTTGCTCACCATCTTAGGTTATGTCCCTGGAATAATCTATGCTCTGTACGCCATCGTTTTTGTCAATCGTGAAGAGTATTTTGATGAGTACAGGCGCCCTCTCTATGCGGCGTACTAGCGAGCAAGCAAGTACCCTTTGTGTATAATGTCTTCAATTTAATGTTTCTTGTTTAAACTTCTCTTAATAAAATGAATTTTTATGCTTAATTTGCTTTCCCCTTTGGGGATGTTATTGGCTATTGTTGTTGTTGTTGTTGTGATGAGCTCTTGGAGTTTGGAGCTACTTGTGGGTTTAAATATGTTAATAATTACATAATGATGCTTTAGCTTGCAAGCTTGATCCCGAAACAAAAGGAATAAGTAAATGGGATATGGGATTTTGTTGAAATGAAGTTTCATTTGATATGATTTGTTGTATGTAGGATTTTCGAGGAGCTTTGATTAACAGATTAACCATTTTGCATCTGTTAGAGAATGGAACATCATTGGGGATGCTCATTTTGGGCTTCAAATATGACTTATTTTTGGAAATAGCTCTATGGGATTTTCTGATACGTAGGTTAGTATTCTAGATGAATTCAAAATAGATGGTTTTTTTTTTTATGTTATTGGTTACTTGTGCATTGGAAGTATTGAATCTGACAATGTGCTTATGGAGTCATTTGTTCAAAATTACCCTTTTTTATCTGCTTGTCGCAGATTTTCATTAGTGGCATGAAATAGTGCAAATGACCTTTAGATCGTTCATTACTGGCCCATCTTTTCTCAATAGAGGGAAGCCAAAGTGTATATATATCATCTTACTTGCAGAATGTACAAATCAGATCCTTGTTGTTAATTGGAATCAGATCTTCTTTGTTGTTTACCTTCATTGAGACTCGTATTAAGTATTATATGCTTCTTCATTTTTATGTTAGTTTGTAACTTTATTGAAGTTGTTTTTATTTTGTTTCACTATCTTAATAAGCTCCAGCATTGATATAAGATTATGATTTCTTTTGTAACTTATTCTCTTATTAACAATGATGCAGTCATGGTCTATAAGACTTGTTATTTATTCCTTTTTAACATAACCTTCCTTTGAGTTGCTGAGCAAATGGCTAAGAAAAGTGAACAGTAGTGAAAATAAAATTTTTTTATGTATTATCTTTTGGCCTAGTTTTCAAGGACATTACCAAACCTTAGGGTGATGGGACTGTAGCATGTGTTTGCTCCTGGATTTTCAACATTGTGTGTGTTGAATAAAGTTTTCTCGATCTTCTTATGCATTGATTTGTCCCATTACCAAATACGCTGTTCTCCTTATCCTTTGTTCTTTTCTGTATTTGCTGCATCTCTGTTGTTATGGTTTTGAAAGTCCTTACAGTGTATGTTAATATAGTGTTCGAACTTCAAGCTTCTTAATTGATATCAAACTTGATCAAGCAACTTTACTCTTTTAAGAGAAATTAGACCTTAATTTCTACTTAATGGACATTTCAAGACCTTGGATGGCATTCAGGGCAGGTCTTTGGACCAGAGATCAAAGTGCTGTTGGCAATATACTATTGAGTGGAAGTGGAACAACTATGATGTGTAAAAGTTTGGGTTTTAGTCTTTGCTATTCCTGGTTCCTTTATTCTGATGAAAGTGGGTTAACCAATAGTAACTATTGATAAGTGCACGGTTTATCACAGTTAAACTATGGATCACCTATTGCTCTTGCAATTTGTGACATTCTATTTTGCTTTACTTGCTTTGTGCAAAGCGATTCATCTCATCTTTGCAGTGTGTGATGACATTATCAATGCTCTTTTAATTTTAATAGATGAATTTTGAGTCTATTAGTGATGATCCAGGGTACAGACCTTTACTATGGTATGAATCGTACAAGATAAGAGCAATACTATAAATTTATCACATGATCACCAGATGCCTTGTAGGCTTGTTATCTTGCAAGTGCTGAGGAGTGTTTCATTTTGGTATACTGGCTCGCTTTTATATCCAAGGAATGCATGCATTTTTTTTTTCTGTCAACTGCAGTGCGTATGTGATGCCAGGAATGAATCCCTTAACTATGAAGAAGGAAGAAATTTTAAACTCAAAATGACCCTAATAAAAAATGGTCTTGCAAAGCCATGGGGTAGGCTATTAGTTCAAGCAGTCACGTATTGTCTCAGTAGTTTAGGAGGTCGAGTGTTTAAACCTTGACAGTTTCTTCCCCATTAAGAATTTTCATATGCACCTAAAAAAGGCGCTACTCTAAAATCGAAGTTCCAGTGAAACAGATCAAGTTCTTAACTGATACCCTGTGAGAAATTGATGAATATTTTCAACAAAAGGAAAACATGTTTTTCGCTTTTGCAGATGATGTGGTTTCTTTTCTTCATTGGTTTTCCAGCAGAAGTTTCCTAGAAATTTGAATAGATGTTCAGAAAGTCTGAATTTCTGATTTCTATGAGGCAAATGTGGCAGGTTGATTGCTTTGTCGGACGCACAACACAGGAGGGTTTGCTCAACTTCAGCTTCACGCTGTGATTGTGGAACCTCTTTATTTACAAATTACAAGCGAGTCACTTTGACATGGTATGAGTTACAAAGTTTTAGTGGTCATTTTTAGAGATGTCTCACTTCTGAGTTGTGACATAAATTCCTTTCAACGATCCAAGTTAGATGGAGAAAGAGACATTCAAACATTAACATGGGGTTGCCCGGTAAACAATTTGAAATAGTGGTAAGCAACCAACAAAAACTCAACTACTGCATGGGCTTGCTACTTCATGAGCAGAGAAAGCAGAAAACAGAACTGTGCATGATTAAAGAGGGAAAAGAAAAGATAGTTAATGAAATCCTTCCCTTTAAGAGACACTTAAAAGTTTTTGCAAAAACAGTATTCAAAATATTCCTTGAATAAAAGGTAAATGATATGTTCTACACTATTAGAAGGAAGAGAAAATCATGCTTGTAATCAAAGAATGTTACCAAAGGAAAAAATAATGAGAACTTGCATCATAAATAACCTTAGCAATAATGTCCTTGTATGGAAGCAGTTCATCATGTATATTCAGATGGGCAATGTGACCTGCAGACATGAGTACACAATTCACACATCAAAGTTAAGTTCCCCAGTTTGTGAACTAAAAATCTACTATGTATGATCGACGGTCATCTTGCAAGTAATTGCCAAACCACAAGATGATTAACAATATTAAAAAAAAAAATTGCAAGATTCTCTCTCTACTGTAAGTTAAAGGAAAGAGCAGAGGAATAGAAAGCCCAAGAATTGATAAGGCTATATAAGCTCCTCTTCTGCTAATTAAAATCATAAAACACAAGTTATAGGAGACACATAACAAGCAAAATTAACATAAACTTCATAAATTTGGAGCAAGAAATCAAGGCAAATAAAATGAAGATTAAGTTAACTTGCATCAAATGGAGTCCCAAACTTAATATCCAACCCTTCTCCAAGTTTAAACAGTACAAAATTTGCCTTTGAAATAATTCTTTAAAGTACAGAAAATTCACACCATCATTGTGATAGCAAAGAGTATAAAATCAATTGATCGTAGCTGCGTTAAAACTCGATATGGAGAGCTTTGCTGCTTATATGATTCTACCTGGCTGGAATTCGGAGCAATCTCATATAAAAAAAGAAAAAAAGTATAAAATCAAGCCAACATAGAATTCATTATCTCAAATAATTTTGAAATAAAATTCAAACACACCTGTGGCTTGAGCCCCTTATCCAAATGATAAAAAACACATGGCATTAAAAAAACTTGTTAAGAATAAGATAACTGAAGTTATTTACCACCACTGAGATAATCAAATATGCATTAAGAGAGTTTCTTTGCTAATGGACATTGCCCTTACTTAATTAGTAATTAAACCAACCATAATAAGCCAATAAATTAATTTCTGAGGCTTAAAAAATATGCAAATTTTGGACCTTCTCTCTCACTACATGTCTCTTAACTTAGCTAGGGTGGTTCATACCTTTACAACAGAAGCATAAAATAGTTTGGATTTGGATCATTCAGATTTGATATGAGTTTTTAATAGGCTCAGATCTCTTAGATTAATCAAAGATTAGATTAAATTTATAGTTAAATAGCATAATTATTGTTAATAATAGTTATATGGGTAAGTATTTCAAATGTTTTATACTTTGAGAAAATTTTCGGTATACTTAACAAATAACAAGAATTGTATTAGAGTGAAATACATTATTGAGTAATCGTAAATATTTAATTTTTAATAATAATAAATTTATAATTTTAATTATTTATTTAATAAGTTTTTAGATATTTCATATTGTACTAAAATAAATATTGAAATTAACAGAATAAG
>CANXYC010097341.1:0-22443 GCA_948193065.1 Aleurites moluccanus | reverse complement strand
TATATATATATATATATATATATATATATATATATATATGAATTAAAATATATCGGTTCAACCTGAATAACTTATTTTCTATTTCAATTTGGTTCAGTTTAATTATTTCTATATTCAAAAGAAAATCGAAATATTCAAACTGAACTTAATCAATTTTAATATTTTTGGTATTGAATGACCATAAAATTAAAATAATAATAATAATAATAATAAAAAGAAATAAATGGGTAAGAAATCGTTCGATTAAGTTTGAACTGAACCGAAATAAAACTCACAAAATCGAACCAAAATAAAAATCGAAATTTCAAAAAATAATCGAACCAAATGAAAAAATTATTTGATTTATTTTTGAAAAAATCAAACTGAATAAAAAAACTGAAATTTCAAAAAAATTAATCTAACCAAACTGAAGTTTGAAACATCAAATCGAACCGTTCGATTCAAATTGATTTGGTTTGGTTTGATTTAATTAGTTCAATTTGATTTTCTAGTCAAATGCTGATGTGGCAAAAATAATAATAATAAATATTACATCAGTTCCGGCACCGAAACTCTAACTAGATTCCGATTTCCTGCTAAATTTGCCAAAAATTAAAAGTATATGTATAAAATTGTTAAAATTTTTAGTTCGTGATAAAATTGCAATTTCGCGAATAATTAATATTTTTTTTTTGTAATTAATCCTTATTATAATTATATATATTTGATTTTATTTTATATACACCCATATATTTTTTCTTTAACTTAACATTAATTTAAAATTTTAAAAAATATACTAAAAAAAACCTAATTTTTAAGAAAAAAAGGGTTATGGATGTGTTATAATTAAATAAATATGTTTTATATTATACATTATGTTATGAAAAATAAACAAAATAAAAATAATAACAAGAACAAAAATAAGAAATAAGAATATATAAGATTGAGTTTTCTATTATCTTTTTGATATGTATAATATAAACTCTTATTTATAGGATTTATCTCCATCATAGGTTATCAGATATAAATCCACCATAAATTATAATATAAATTGTGCAATAAAATTAAATTTAAATATAAAAACTTATGAGTAGTGGGATAGATGAATTAACATCCACATTTATCTATATATTTATAATATTCTCCCTTTGATATCAATCTTTACAAAGAATATATCTCATTAAAACCTTACTAATAAAAATCCAGTGGAAAAAAAAAATTAGTGAAGGAAAAATAATACAATATTCTTATATTACAAATAGTACATTGTCTCATTAGAAATCTTACCAGGAAAATTCAATGGTACAAAACTTTTGACTAAGGAAAAAAGAATACAGCGTTAAACTTTTCATATTTGCAATATCACTGAAAATCTTTAAGGCGTCACATTTCAATACTGTTAATTAATTTCTTGAATGTTGCAGTAGGTAATACCTTAGTGAACAAATCTGTTAGATTGTCACTTGAACAAATTTATTGGACACCAATTTCACCATTTTGAACAAATTTATTGGACACCAATTTCACCATTTTTTTGTAATATATTAGTGCACCTATTGCATAAGATACGGTACTTCAGGACCAAAAATTTATTCATTATATTCTCTAACTGAAAAAAGTTTTTATTTACATTAAATGATCGAATAACCATTGAACTATTCAATAAATGTGTTTTGTATATAAAATTATAAATGAACTTTTGTATAAGTTAACCGATAAATAAAATTTTTTTTTTTACCAATGTTCAATTTGTAATAAAGACATAATTTTATTTTTTCAAAATAATTTATCTCAAATTCATTTTTCAAACAATATGTTACTTTTAAAAATTTTTCACTTTTGAAAGTTTTTCATGAATTCCAATAATATTCAAATTATCAATATATACAATAATTATGACAAATTCATATACAAATTTCTCTATAGTATTGCTTTTATATTTTATTTTGAACAAGTATTCATTAAGGCGATTTTACTATATAAGTCCAAATTATTTTAATCTATACAAAAATATTTATAATTTAATTGAATAAATTTCTTGAAAACTTAAATTATATTTTTCTAACATTTTAAATCTTTCAGGAATTTTCATATAAATATCATTATCAATTGGGTCATATAGGTAAGTTGTGACTACATCCATAAGATACATATAAAGTCTTTCATACACTGCTAAATTAATAAGATATCAAAATATTATTGCATCCACCATAAGAAAATATATCTCTTTATAATCGATTTCAGGTCTTTGCGAAAAATCTTGTGTAGCAAGTATTATTTTGTATTTTACAATTATATTTTTCTCATTTCTTTTTCGCACAAAAATATATTTGTATTTAATAGTTTCACATCTTCTGGTGTTTGGACTACTGGTTCGAAAACTTTATACTTTTTAAGAGAATTTAATTATGCTTGTATTTTATTTTTTTATTTTAATTAATTAACTATATTTCAACATTATTAAACATGTCAACATTATTAAACAGATTGTGATTTAAGACCATCATTTTCATTCATAAAAATATGTTACACTATATGTAAAATAGTAGTCAACAACTATTTCATTTTGATTATATCTTTTTTCATAACTAACATAATTTATCAATATCTTTTCATTTTTACTAATTTCAAGTACCTGTATTTCTCCAGTAAATATATCTATGTTAGTATTTGTATTTTCAATAAAATTATCTTTATTATTTATTCTTTTTTCTCTTTCATGACTTTTATATTTATAATTAATAGTTTTCCACGCTTTAAACGTGTTTGAAATTTATTAATATTAATAAGTTGTCCTTCTGAAAAGATAATACAAATTAAAATATTAACAGTTGTTATATGAAATTTTATTACTCGTTTTAGATCAGCAAGTTTATCCAGCAATTGATTTGCTAATTTTTGTAGATAAATTAATTTATAAACTTCTTGTTCATATTGTTTTGTTATAAGATTTAGATAATGATGAAGTATTTCATGTTTTTGTATTTAGATAATGATGAAGTATTTCATGTTTTTGTATTTATCTACTTTTATTATCTCCGCCTAATGCTGGGAATATTATTTTATCAAATGACAATCTGCAAATCGAGTAATAAATATATTACTATTAATGACTCAAAATATTTAATTATTGAAAGAGATTTATATCCAACTTATATTTCTAAATTTTTTTAAGGACCCATCTTAGTGCATTGTGGTGGAGTAATTATGATATATACTGTACATTAAAAAAATTCTTAGATGAAAAATTTCTAACTTTTGACTAAAAGCTAATTGATTAATTTGAAAAATCTTATAATTCTTTAATGGATTCAAACGTGAATTTTCAATATTTTTTCCATTATTTTTAAATCAAGATGACATAACTTATCATTCCAAATAATAAAAATATTTGGATATGTAAATTTCTGATTTACTATAAGATTCTTTTTAATTTCACTAATTTTTGTATAATATAAATCAGAGAAAATAACAGAAAATTTTTCACTATATTTTTTACCCGAAATAATGCTTGTAATATGGATATATTATTAATTCCTCTAATTTACAATCTCAATATGATATCTATTACTACGAATATTTTTAAAATTTAACAAATTTGTATGAAACTTTGGAGAAAATAATGTATTATGTATAATAAATTTTGTTCCTTTTGTGATAATATATTGGCTCTTCTAAAACTTTTCAATTATTATTATTTTTTTATCAAAAATAATTGTTTCACCCATTTTCAAATAAGAAAAGTATTTAACATTTTTAAAATTATACTAGTTATCGCACTATTTACAATATATATATATATATATATATCGAAATCAATTATCCCTTTCAATATTTTCAAAAAATTATTTGTCATATCAACGTGAGCAATATCTATATGATCATAATCAAAGTCAACATTGTTAGAAATAAAATTTATATTAACATTTTCTCTCTTTTTACAATACTCGATAAATATCAATAAAATATTTTATTATTTAACAAGTATGTAATCAATTTTTTTTATACTATATCGATAATATTTACTTTAAAAATTTTGTCCACCTTTTTTATTCTTATTTTTGTATAATTTTGTCCCACTTCTGATGGTGATAAGTATTCTTATAAAATTTCTTTATTCCTATAAAAATAATAACTTCATAATATTATTGTTATATATTACCATATTCACTTCAACGAATATGATAAAATTAGTAGAATGTGCTCCATGAATTTTTCATTAACGACATGTTATTTTATTTAATTAAGTATCATTGCATTCATTTTAGGGAATGAGATTGAATCAGAAGATATGAAGTTAATTCATAACATTTTTATAATTTTTTTTATCGATATTGCTATTACAAAAGCATATTCGATATATATAAAATATTAACATATCATTATTTGTAATTATTCTCCACACATTAAGAGTTAATTCTAATAAAAAAAAAATCAATATATTTGAAATAAAATAATAACTTTACAATATCAACATAAATAAATTTACTATCATTATTAATACATGATTAAATTAAAAAAAAAATTATAATAATTATTCTAATTTTTTTCACTTATATTTTTATAAGATCGCAAATATAAAATCATTAATATAAATCATTTTCTTTTATTTCAAATTATATTTTAACAAGTATAAAATGTTATAATATATACAAAAATAAATATCAAAATTAGAGTAGACATTTTTTTTTATGTTAGATGTATATTGAAAAATAAAATAATAATGTATAAAAATAGAATTTACTTATTCAAATACCTAAATTAAAATATTATCAAGAGAAAAAATTTCAAATCTTAAATACTTGAATAAGAATGTTATAAACATAAAGTTTTTTAAACATTTTGAACAATAAAACTATACAAAAGAATTTTGATCTACCCATTAACAAAAAAAACTCTAAAACATATAAGCATAATATTATTATCAATCAAAAGTAACGAGACATGAATTATAAACATAAAGGTAATGACAATATAATAATTTTCTATAAGAATAATAAACTAATATATTTTAATATATTTTCATAAATATAAATAATTTATTAAGATATTGAAATAAATACGATGCATGAAATTAATATTTTAAGAATAGACAAATTTACTTTGATTTGATTGCTTAAAAATAGAGAATCGTGCTGATAAGATGTTATGAAAAATAAACAAAACAAAAATAAAAATAAAAATAAAAATAAAAATAAAAAATAAGAATGTAGAAAAAGGAGTTTTCTATTATTTTCTTGGTGTGTATTACAAAGTAATATGAACTGTTATTTATAGGGTTAATCTTCATCATAGATTACAATATTTAAATCTACCATAAATTACAACATAAATAGTACAATAAAATTAAACTTAAATATAAAAATTTATGAGTAGTGTGATAGATGAATGGATATCAACATTTATCTATATATTTATAACACATTAAACTATTTTCGGATTTTTTTTATCATATATATATATATATATACTTTGTTATTATTTTGGTAATAATATAATTATAATATTGATTTAATTTAAATTTAAAAAATTTTAAATAAAAAAATTAACTTAATTTGATAAAAACTTTTTAAACTAATCAAACTCAACAAATGCAACTCCTAGCAATAATATTTTCCTTTTGAACACAAGGCCATTTCAATGATTAGTAAATGGCTTCTAGATATTCTTCCGATTAATTTCTTGTTTTCTAGAAATTTAAAACTCCCCTACCAACCACTAGTTAGTGACTTAGTGAGTGCGTTCCTCCATGGGAATATTCCTCATTGGCTCTATAACTTACTACCCATCTTATTAATTATAATTTGATTTATGATATCAAACCATAAAATAAGTATTTTTTTTATTTATAAATCTCTTAATTTAAATATATAATTTATTTTTCTATTATAATAAAAAAAATTAATAAAATGGCATACAAATTTATATTTCATATAATTGTATTATTTAAAAAGATAATTAAATTCTCAAATTTTATATATAATATAATATATATATTATTGGAATTTATAAATTTGATTAATTAAAATAAATATTAATTAATCAATAAATTAATAATTTATTAATTTAAAAAAAATATAATTTACTAAATATATATTTAATTAATTAAAAATTTATTATATTATAATAATTTTATAATCAATTTAATATAAATTAAATAAAAAAATTATGATCAACTGAATATGAATTAATTGAATTGAAATTAAAAAATATGTGATCAATGAAATATGAAATAAGTTAATTGAATAAAAAAAATAGAATAAATTAATAATTTTTAAATTTATATTTTAATTAAGTATTACAATATATTATATGTATAATATAAAAAATTATTAATTTATAATATGAATGAGAGTAATTATGTAAAAAATTTTAGAAAAATATTATTTTATTAATTTTTCAAAATTATTAATTTAGCATAATAGCCTAAATTGGAACAATATAAAATTATAATACAATAGAGATTATTAATTTATCGAGTATTAATTTATAGTGGCTATACTATATATATATATATATATATATATAAATCATGTAATGGATATTTTATTTTATTTTTATTAAAAAATAAAGTTAATTAAATACATAAAAATTAGTTTGTGCCATCATCTAGCCAAGTTGGAATCATATGGGATAGTGGAAGAATGCAAGCCCTGGTTGAAAATAATGAATGAAAATGCAACATTTACTAAAATTTGGGATTGATTTAGTAATTAGTCCTTAAATAGTAAATAATAAAAAAAAATTAGCAAGTTGCATTGAATTAGCAGTTGATTGATTAAATTTCTATTTAATACATTTTGTAAAAATTAGTAATATTAATTAATGGATTAGAAGCTTAAAAACCGAATGTTTATTTTTTTAAAAAAAAAAAAAAAAAAAAAAAAAAAAAAAAAAAAAAAAAAAGGTTACAACTACTTTTTTAAGATGGTTTTATTTAAAATTCAAAAGTTAAATTATGTTTAAAAGAAAATTTGAATAACTGAAAAAATTTGAAATGTAACGAATAATTAATTAATTTAAGCTGAATAATTAATTGTATTCTTTTAATTAACTGGTAATTTAAGCTTTCTTTTTTTTTTTTTATTTGAAAGATTATTATATAATTTTAAATTCTAATAGCTAAATAGCAAACTTTATTTGAAGAAAATATTATTGTCATTTATAAAAATACCATAAAATTAAAAATAAATTATTTTTTAATACAAAATATCATTTTAATAATTTTAAATTTTAAAAAAATATATTGTTATTATTAAAGTTTATAATTACCATTGTTCCAGGACATAATTTAAATTTACTATGCACAAATTTAATAGCAAAAAAGCACCAATAAATGAATTATATGATAAAGGGCTCTCTCAAATTCAATTTTCTTTTTGGTATGATCTTTGAAATTCAATAGATTCATGCTCTTTGAATTGGTATTTGAAATTCTTATTTGGCAGGTAGTTGTAAGGTTTTGAAATCTAAAACATTTAAAGAGTATTTAAAAGAGAGTAACATCTTTCCTCTTTATTTAAAAACTATATATAATCTGATCCATTTTTTAAACAATAATATTATATTTATGTATATCAAAATATAATCTAAGAATAAATACATAATTTTTAAATCTACTCATAATCTATTTCTTTATTTCTAATATTAAAAAAAATAATGTTATATTGATTAAAAATTCAAAATTTTTAAAATGATGTGATTCATTGTAAATATAATTTTAAATTCAATTTATTTTTTAACAAAATCTTTTCTTTGATTTTTTTTAATTTAATTTTAATAATTTTTCTTTGAACATTAGAAAGTATAAATTTAAACTGGTGAGATTCAAATACTCACTTTAATTCTTACAACAATATTATTTTATTGTTAAAATGAATTAATATTTGATAAAATTAAAAATTAAGCATTGAAAATTTAAATTTTAAATTTTAAGCATAAAATAAAAATAAAAATTATAATTTTTAAATTATAAAAATATAAAAAAATTTAATCAGTTATCACATAATGTATAAATTTTAAATTAAAAATTTTGACTTATTATTTTATATATATTTTAATTTAATTAAAATTTTTAAAATAAAAGTTATTTAATAATTTAAAACGATTAAATGTTAAAATTTTAATTTTAAATGTGATTCGATATTATCAAATATCATCTAACATACAAGTTAATTTAATAAATTTTTTGAAAGCATAAAAAAGCCATATATATATATATATACATATATACAATTTGAGTAGCAAAATAAATTGATAGAAAAGAAAAGAAAAAATTCTTGCTATAAATGGGAATTTAAATAACTTTCCAAACACTTAACAAATTTTAACAGTCACCTTCAAAACCTGAAACTTACAAATCCACATTTCATTTATTTATCTCTCTACTTTTTTTTTTTTCTTTATTCTTTTATGAGTCTTTAAAACTCTCTCTTTCTCTCTCTAAAAAGGCTAAACTGACACCTGGGCTCTCATTTCTCTACAGAGAATGAAGCAGAGCCGCCCGGAATCACCAACTACCTTCACCACTCCGGCCACCGTCGACCCTCACTTTCTTAGATGACGAAATTACCTCTTTCCCTCTCTATCGTTCTCTCCCTCTCTGTCATCAAAATTACATTTTTAGCTTTCTTTCTCTTTCTCCATCTTCCATTGATCACCTATGCCTTGGGCTCCGGTTCCACAATCGCCGTCACCTACTCCTCCGCCACCGCCACCGTGTGCGGCATCGTAGCTGCGCAGCATACCCAGAATATTATATGCTACACAGGTGGCGAGATAATAAGTGTTCAACCCAACGTCTCTTTCTCTGCTATTTCTGGTGGCCAGAACTTCTTGTGTGGTCTCCGGTCCGGTGGCTATGCTTTCTTGTGTTGGAATCCATTTAATTCGAGTAATGTTTTGGATTTCAGTAACCCAAAAAGAGTTTACATTAACTCAACTGTTCTATTACAGAATCTAGCAGTTGGTGAGAATCATGTTTGTGCAATGTTAAACGACACAGCAAGTGTCAATAACACTGATACTGTTAAATGCTGGAGAGTTAATGGTACCATCAGTAACCAATCACCCACTGATGGGGATCGATTTGTGACAATTTCATCTGGGTTTGGATTTTCTTGTGGGATTTTGATAAATAGTAGAAGAGTTAGGTGTTGGGTTATTAATAACCCAATTGCGAGTGTGATTGAATCAGAATTTGGGAAAATGTCAATGATTAGTATTGCAGCCGGTCGTTCCCATGTTTGTGGGTTAAATTCAACTGGATATTTGGTTTGTAAAGGGGATAATAGTTCTGGTCAGTTGAATGTTCCTTCTAATTCTGCAGAAGAATATTCGCAATTAGCTCTTGGAGATAATTATAGTTGTGCAGTTAGAAACAATGGATCAGTGGTTTGTTGGGGAGGGGGAGGTGAGTATTCTGTTAATGGAACTTTGGGGGTTCAATTTGAGTCTATTGTTTCAGGGTCTAATTTTACCTGTGGATTGATGACAAGAAATTTGTCAATAATGTGCTGGGGACCTGGATGGCCTAATGTGGATGTTTCTGGTGTTCAAATTCTTCCATTGTCTGCGAAGATTCTTCCTGGTCCTTGTGTGCAATCTTCTTGTGAAGGTAGAATGTATCTTAATTCTCAGGAATTGTGTTCTGGTTCAGGAAATGTTTGTTACCCTCCACGGTTGAACGTTTCAATAGTCTTGCCATCACCACCACCATTATCGCCTTTACCTCCATCACCTTCGATAGTGCCTCATCCATCATCTCCATCCAAGGAATTGACAACTGGGTTATTGGTGTTTTGCATTGTTGGATCAGTAGGAGCTTTTGCTGGTATTTGCACAATTGTCTACTGTTTGTGGACAGGAGTTTGTTTTGGTAAAAAGAAAGTGCATAATTCAGTTCAACCCACAATAGCTAGAGCTGGTTCTAATGGGGGTACAACATCAAACAATAGTGGCATTCTTTCAAGATCATCTACAATTAGGCGCCAGAGCTCGAGGGCAATGAGGCGCCAGAGGAGTGGAACCTCATCGAAACATGCAGATAGGGCAGAGGAATTTAGTCTTGCCGAGCTCGCTGGTGCTACCAATGATTTCTCACTCGAGAACAAGATTGGTGCAGGGAGCTTTGGTGTTGTTTATAGAGGCAAATTAGCTGATGGTCGTGAAGTGGCGATTAAAAGAGGGGAAACGGGGCAGAAAACAAAGAAGTATCAGGAGAAAGAGAGTGCATTTGAATCTGAATTAGCATTCTTATCAAGACTTCACCATAAGCATTTGGTTAGGCTTGTTGGTTATTGTGAAGATGGAGATGAGAAGCTTTTAGTTTACGAGTACATGAAAAATGGAGCTTTATATGACCATTTACATGACAAGAACAATATACAAAAGACTAGTAGCGTGATCAATTCATGGAAAATGAGGATCAAGATTGCATTGGATGCCGCTAGAGGAATTGAATATCTTCACAATTATGCAGTTCCACCAATAATTCACAGAGATATCAAGTCTTCTAACATCTTGCTCGATGCAAATTGGACAGCAAGAGTTTCTGATTTTGGATTATCATTGATGGATCCTGAACCAGAAAGAGATTACCGGCCAATGAAAGCAGCAGGAACTGTTGGTTACATTGATCCTGAGTACTATGGTCTAAATGTATTAACAGCAAAGAGTGATGTGTATGGCCTTGGTGTGGTATTATTAGAACTTTTGACAGGAAAAAGAGCCATATTCAAGGATGATGGCAATGGAGGTACACCAACAAGTATAGTGGATTTTGCAGTGCCAAGAATTATGTCTGGTGAATTGGTGAAGGTTTTAGACCCCAGGGTCGGTCCGCCAGAGCTCAATGAAGCAGAGGCAGTCGAGTTGGTTGCATATACTGCACTTCATTGTGTGAATTTAGAAGGGAAAGATAGGCCTACTATGACCGACATTGTTGCTAATTTGGAGAGAGCTTTGTCTTTATGTGATGGTAGCCATGGCAGCATTTCCAGTGGTACAATTTCACTTGTTTCAGAATGAAAATTCAACCCACAAAGGGCAAAAAAGAAAAAAAAAAAGATTCAATTTTTATTATTTTTTTAGATCATTAATTTGGTATACTTTTGAAATTGTGTAAAGAATTAGGTGTTAATTTCCCTTTCTTTCCTTTCCTTGTCCTTCCTTTTTTTTTAGAGAAATTAGTAGCTTCATCTAACATTGAACTATTGTGTAGGATTTTACAAACACTGACAACAATGATAATGATTCCATGATTTTTATTCTCATAAAGAATGTTCTTTGTATTCTTGGTTTAGCGTGTATATACATAGTTGTGACTGCAAAAAGGTTTTATATATATATATATATTTGACTCTAATTAAAATTTAAATTAACTCTGAAATTTCACAATATGGAAGATGATCTCATTGAATCTTAATTTCTCATTTTTTTATTGTTTTTTTTTTTTTTTACTCATCCTTATCCTTCCTAAAATGAAAAAGAAAAAGGAAAATACATAATTTTTATTTTTATTTTTTTTTAAAAAATGCATGACTTGGTCATGATATAGATGACTGAATTAGAGTTTTTAACAAGTTTTTAGTAGATTCCTCCAAAAGACCAATAATTCCAATTTAAGAAGAAGACATAAAAGCGAACCAAAAAACACTTGAATTAGTTTGTAGGCCATATCAATGTGACTTGTAAGTGCACCAAATTAAACGGGTTGGTTCACTTTGTATATGAAATTTAGAACCTATAAATACTCTAAAATCTTTTGCTTCAAAGCTTCTAACATGGTCCCACCATAAAAAAAGAAAAAAAAAAGGAATTTTATAATAAATAAGAAAAATAAATTGTTAAGCTTATTAAAGAATAGGAATTCAATTTATAATAATCATCAATAATATGAAAATAGGTATATATATAAAGAGTTTATTTTTTTATTTTATAAATAAGTAAAAAAAAATATAAAATAGGACTCGCTTTCTTTTTTTTTTCTTTTTTCCTTTCTCTTGATATTTTTTTTTTTAATATATACTTCACTTCTCTTAAAAAATATTTACTAATTTAAACATCAAAATTTTTAATGAACTAATATATCACCATTTTAAATATAAGATAATTTATTTTTCATTAATAAATTAGTATATATATTAACTGGTTTCGAGTTGTTATATTATTTTAATAAAAATCATGATATTAATAATTAATATTAAAATTGAGAAGAAATTTTATGAGATGTCACACTTAATTTTAATTTTAATAGATGACACTATATTTGGTATATTTGCTAAATATTATATATGTATATGATATAGAAGTATAGTTAGAAGAATTTGACTTTGAAAATTCAATGTGAAAAAGGCGGTCAATAGAATTGGGCTTAGGATTTGTTTTGGTGGGTGCTCATTTATTTGACACGTATAGAGCCAATATTGAATATATTTTACATCAATACTTAAGACTTTCATTATTATTATTGTAATTAAAGTGTGTATAAATTTCTAAGCACAAGTTCTTTGAAATTCATGCGGTGTGCCTCTAAATTTATATAACATTAATTATGTGGGCTACAGTTAATACATCTAATTTTATTATGCATTTACTGTAATTAAATGTTCTAGGAGGTAGAAGTGGTGGGTCTCATTGGCGGTGGCCGGTGAATTACTCCCACCACCACCACCACCATCTTCTCTCCTTTACTTTTTTCACACTTATTTAGATGTTTTGTTTATAAATATATAGCATTTTTATTAGCTTTCATATCTTAATAAAGACTATGCAATAGTGACAGATCATGCAAGAATGAGTTACAAATTCATTTTAATTTACTGTTTCTTTTTTTGTTAGATATATTGATTTCAAAGAATATATTTAGTAATTTCTTGTCAATCGGTTTCTTTTCTTTTCATGTACATTTGTGATCTGACAATTCTCAAACTCTATTTGCAATTGGTCAATTTTGTAATTAATTTTCTGGTTGAACAAAATTTCATGGTTGATTCATCTTGAAATTTAACAATTAACACTAACCATGGTTAAAATGCAGGGAGGGGTATGAAATGATTTTAAAAAAGGGAAGGGAAGAGAATGAAAAGGAAAAAAAAAAAAAAAACAGAAAAAGGGGAAAAGCTTTATCATGTTTTGTTTGGAAACTAAAAGTAGACAAAATTGAAAAGGAGAGTATCCTTTAAAAAAAATAATCTTATTTTCAAAGGATTGAATGTATTTTTTTCAAGAAAAGATTATCATTATTAATTTATTATCACAAGGTATTATCAGAAATTAAATTTTATACATCATATTAAATTTATTTTCATGGTCTAATCTTCCATCAATAAAAATTTTACGAAATAAAAATACATAAATTTTTTTATTATTAATCATATGAATTTTATTTAATTCAAATAATTTACTTAAAGCGGATAAAAATTTCATTTTTCATTCAAATATTTGATTCAAGAAATTTCTTATTTAGTTTGTTTTTTCTTTTATATATATTATTACCACTCTTTTTCTAAGACCATTTTTCTTATCACAAGCTTAAAATTCATTTGACTTCTAAATCACAACTACCTAATTCCTTTTCAATCTCATAATTTGATTCATTGTATAATTTATATATCACATGTAAGGATTGAAACTCATCATATCTTTCTAAACCTTTTTTCTTTCTTTCTTCTCTCTGTTATAGCAGGCAAAAAAACATCCAACCTTACAAATTGCTTTTTCAACTTTCAACAAAAGATTAGAATCTACAGGCTCATCAATAGATGACATCCACACAAAAAATCCCAAATTCTACGCCATTGACTCAAATTCAGAACCCACCCACTTTTGTCCAGCATTCAGGTTTTGTAGACATTTTATCCTAATAAGAGAAAATAATAGAAGAAGTAAAAGAAGTAATAGGGGGCCAAGTCAAACATGTGCTAGGGGCTGCAAAAGTGTAAATAGACAAGTTTGAATGAGACTGCTATAATACTATTCCCTTTCTAGCTTTTTTTTTTCCCTAGTGCCCAATCACAATTCAAGGGCTGTCTTAACTTTCCTTGAAAAACAATAGAGAGCCAAACAGCACATTTCTTTTCATTTTGTTTGGGGAGCTGCAATCTCTTGTTTCTTTCTCCTTGGTCACTACTGACTAGGGCTCATAACCAACTTGAGAATTCATCAAATCAAATCACTTTATAATTAGGTTTGAAACTTCACACATGCTTAATATTAATAACATTAATCCTAACATAAACCATCTTTTCTGGATCTTTCAGTGACGATCACAAAAAGATTAATTGTGCTGCATAAGTTAATATGATACTGACAAAATTGTTAGTTACATTACATTACCAACGACATGCCTCAATCAATATCTCATGATAATATTCTATTAAAAAAATATATAAAATTATCCTTCTTTGGTACACATGGGATAAGACTACTGAAAAAGAAGATCAATAAAATAAAATAAAAAATTTAAACCGTATGCCATTCTTTTATACCCATGACATATTTGGCAGATAAAGATTATTTTGCTCTTCGGAAAAAGAATTTTAATGAAGTAAGTACCTATTATAGTTTAATGTATCAACTATATGGAACTCTATGAAGGCTTGAGTGAAAGCTCGAGACTGATTAGATCCGTGGATATCTTCTCTTTTGTCTTTGTTCTTCCATTTCATTCATCCAATCAGAGAGTGACACTAGTCCCTTGTAACCAAAATATGTGACTGCTACCAGAGATACCACAAGAGCAACTACTAGAAGAAGCCACTTCATGGTGGCAACAAATTTCTGTCCAAAAAGAATAGTCACATATTAAACAAAATAAAAAGGAATTTACAAATATTTGCTTTTATGGCAGCACAGGTAACAATACCTGAAGTCTTGAAACCTGCTTTGCTTCTTGTACTCGTTCACGTCGTTTTCTACGCTTTGGTACATGTTTTTCAGTATCTGGCTCCTTTTCCTTAAATGTATCAGATTTCAGATCAGAAAGAGAGAGAGAGAGAGAGAGAGAAAGAGAGAGAGAGAGTTCATCTCTACTGCTTTACTATCTATAGTAGTTTGTAGTTTGCTGTAAAACAAGGTGAATCCATGTCTTTAAATGTGGGGCAGATCATAAGAAAATTCAATAATACCAACTAGTTGATCATGGGAGCCCTTAATGAAAAAGGAAGTGATAGACAGTTCCTATTTCTGATAACACAACTATTATACTATTAAAAGCATGGTTTGTTGAGCACGCAACACACACCAGTTAAATTTTTACTTGGGAAATTGGTAGCTATCAATATGATCTTCCAGTACCATATGCTAAGCAAATGGAATTACACATCACAAATCAAAAACATTCTAGTTGAAGTAAAGTGTACCTCCAAATCTTTGGATTTGCGCAAATGCAATTCCGGATCCACAATCTTTACTTTACTCTTGCAATCCGAATTACAAGTAAGAAGTCCAATTCCAAATTGAGTTTTCAATACATCTTTGGGATCACGACCTGATTTCCGATAGGCTGCTTGAACATCACGACATGGCCACTCTTTTTTCAATGTTTGGCATTGACAACGAACAGTAACCTTGTAAAAAACAGTATACATGGAAATGAAGTTAATAAATAGTGGAAAAACATCAGTATGTTATGTATAAACCAGAAAAAGATGACACTTTAAGAGTCTTAAAATGTCATTAATGATGATCTAATAGAAATCATTACCTTTTTGCTGCACTTGTCAGATGATGGGCATTGACCTGGATGACAGGTATCAGGGCATAAATGTGTACAATTGGGCAACTTCCTGCATTAGTGGCATTATATCAATTCCCAAGCTTTAACAGTAATTCATTCTAACAAGACATTTAAAGATGATATGAATAAATAAAATTGCAAAATAAAAAACTACAATGTAGCCATCCACCTTGAAATTATTAAAAGAAATTACAAGGTTTAAAAATAAAGATATCATCTAAAAGCAAATAAATACTGCCTTTAGAAATCAATTTTTCACATTCCCACATTGCTCGCTGTTAAACCACATGGCTTTGACTAGTAATTTCCACATTATCCGAGTTGCCAGATAACATAATAGGAAATATGGGAAGCCATCAAAAAGGAGAACTTTATTGATTTCCAAATCAACCTAGGTCAAAAGAGATAAATGTCAAAATGGACCACATATAGGTATTTTTGAATAAAATCCAGCAGCTACTTAAGAATTTTGCAGTCAACTTCTTTTAGCCCCATTAAGATGGATTGAGAGTAAAAATCTCATGTAGGACAAAGATAATCAGGCCAATAATAGACTTATGCAAGTTGTTCATTAGCAGTGGACATTGGTTTGACCTCTCAGATAAAAGATGAAAAGAGATAAGAAAATGGAAGAGTGCAACTCCTGAAGTTATACAAATGAGGAAGAGAAAGAACAAGAAGAAGAAATATAGGCTTTCACAAGCTTAATAAGAGTATTGAAATAATCCAGCAACAAAGAAGAAGAAGAATAAGAAGAAGAAAGGAGGCCACATAATAAATTCACAAGAAAGAAGAGAGATCAATTAATTACCTATGGCAGGATCCACCACATGATCGGACACTCAATTGCTCCTTGTCTGACAAGCTGTTGTAATATATGCACTCAAAAACATGGACCATTGAACCACAGTGACAAGATCGTTTCACAAGCACTCTGCAAGGGGGGCACTCCCCAGGATGACATGGAAGAGGGCAGGGATGTGGACAAGTGGGCATCCTCTCCTGAACGAATTTAAAAGGATATTAGCCTACCTTGCAAATTTCAAATCCAAATAATGATGCTGAAGTAAAATATCTTATGTAAACCGAGAAATTTTACGATGATATATTGTTAATGGCATGTCCTAAACTCGTGAGGAAAACAATAATTGAGAAAATTTCATGCCAATGAAGAAATAAAAAAACAAAAGAAAAGGAACTGTATTAAAACAGTGTAAGGTTAAAACCTTTTCACAAGGGAGATGGCACTCTTCACAAGGCTCACTGTAGCGTTGAGCCGATGATTTTGAGGACTGGCTTTTCAATGCATGGCAAGTTTTTGTACAATAGTGATTGCCACAAGGTAGAGGATTCCCACATAAATTATCACAGGAAAACAATGTTGTAGCAGAGCAGACCATCTGAGATGAGGAGCAGCCAAACGAAAGAGTATATAAGTCCAAATTCCAAATCAAATTGATAAATTGCTTCCAATAAGGATAATTAATTAATTAACAAAGGAATAAATAACACCAACCATCCTGTCTGCTCCAAGGTGCTGGCCAACACAAGGTCTCCAAACAAGTTCTGGACAAGGAGGGCAGGGAGATCCTGGAATGCATTCACTCTGATGATTTGGTTTCTTTTTCCTTGGTTTTAATGTGAATTCTGGATTAGGTGGGGGTCTTGGACCATGACATCTGAACCATAAAACAGAAAAAAGGATTTCATGAAAAAATGACATCTGGAATTAGTCTGCCAATCAAAATCTTAAAAACATATTTCACTTATTTAAACAAATTGCAAACCTTAAGTTGCACTTATGGCCACATGGATATTCTTCTTCACAAAGTAACCGACAAGGAGGGCATGCTCCATAATGGCACCTGTGAGGCTAGATAAAACACATGTAAAATTGCTTAAAATCCTATTCAGTGAAACATGCTATGGATCATGAAACGGCAATTAGATATCTTGCTTAAATATGAGTTGCATGTGCCAATTTTACAAAGAACTAAAAAAACTCAAAATTCAGACAAATGAACATAACTAAAAGGGAATCACAGCATTCCTGTGCAACCAGTGGTTCAACTTCTGCCCAGTTGTTTCCACACTTCAAAATGTGGATGTAGAGTCATGATAAACTTGAATATATATATATATATGAAATATTAGAGAACTTATTGTTACTACTTTTAGCATGCACTTTGATATATGGTTCGGATAGAACAGGCATGTTAAAAGAGCTTCAATTCGAAACATATGTGAATCCATATTGGATAGGAGATATCTACCAATAGTACCTTGCAAATTGATCTATGCCTGCATAAGGAAGGTATACCACACAATTTACGACATCTAGGAGGCTTTTGGTCCATCTCAGTACCACAGGGAACCTAAAAGAAAAATCCATGCCAAATATTGATAAATAAATAAGTGTTAGATAATTGACACGAAATCAATGCAAGTGTAGGGGAAAAAGTTGAGTATATAAATAAAAATATTGCGTAGTCAGTGCAAAGTATCTTGGAGTGGGCTTCAGCATGGTTTTACTAAGACTCTGTTCTGATACACTAAAATCTAAAGAAGTTGGTTGCGGAACAAGGTTGTATCTTAGGCTTAATATTGAGCTAGACCAACATACTTCAGAACCAAGGTGCAAATCAAACTTTTAGATAATTGATATCCACTTGTCCAGCTTCTATTTAGAAGTCAGCAAAAGATCACAGTACACAAGCACTTGCCTCAAAATGTGTCTCACCACATGCACACGAGATTGTAACCATCACAGGACAAGGAGCACAGGCACCTCTACAAGAACAAACTCAACAAATCAAAGTGTTGCACAGTCTAGAAACCAAAGATTATTAAAAAACATCGACAATTTCTCAATAGCTAAATGTGAATGATATTGAAGGATATAAACTGCAAGAAGAATGCTGCAATCCTGCAACCCATCTTTGTCACTCTATACACTCATTAATTCAACATTAACCTCATGCATTTAGCTAATGCAAGCAAACATACCGATGGCATGGCGCAGGGCATTTGTGATTCTTGCATCGAAGCCTCTTACTACAAATCTGAAATTTCAAAAACTTGCTATAGCTTACTGATAACTATTACAAATAACATAAGCAATTAGGTATCATGAGACACACCTCACCACATGGTGGGCAATCCCCATCACAGCAGCGTCGTTTACAAGCATGACGTCCACAATCTCTCATCCTCTGACACTTTCTATCACAGGCCAAATCTTGATAGCAAGGAACCTAATCTAAATTCAGTTAAACCTTCCAAACTTGAACTTATTCATGTATGGTAAGTGAAAATAAAAAGTATCGGAATCTTCATTGCACATTACCTTATTGGTAGTGTTTCATACAAAACTCATAAACTCATAATGGATATAACATATATGTTAAAAGTAATGCTCATCAAACTAGTAATATAACAGTAACACTGATTACTTGACACAAAGAAATAGTATTTCCACAACCATTCGCCAATACAAACATAATATGGCATTATAAAATGATTCAATTTCACAACGCAATATCTTAATCTGGGCTTTTTACCTCTTTCTTCAAGCCCCCACAGCGGCATGATTTGGTCACCACAAGTCTACAAGTTTCAATACACTGTCCTCGATGACATCTTTCATGGCAACTATGTAAACCACAACTCAACATCTTATCACAAGTACCACCACAGAGTGGCACCGCAACATCACAAGACATTCCTTCATACAGTCTATTCCCACAAGGACAAGTCCTCTTCCCCTGAAGAGGGCATTGTCCACACTCCCCTGAATGACATCCTCTTTCACACACATGTTTTCCACAACCCAGCAATCTCTCACATGGATTCTCGCATTGAAATTCCCTGTCACAACACTCCCTTTCCTCTTTCTTCCTTCCACAACAGCATTGATAAAAGCCTCGAGAGTGGCACGGAGGACAATCTCCATCATGGCATATCTCATTACATTTATGAATCTTGCAATCTAACAATTTGTTACAGAAACTATTACACGAAAACAATTTGAATCCACAACGCTTAACATCTTCAATTTTCCCACAAAAGCACTTAGTTTTAACGAGCTTAGGGCAAGAAGGGCAAGGCCCAGGGTGGCAAAGCAACAAGCAGAAATGACCGCAGTTATTCTTCAATGGACGATCACAAATTTCACCACAAGAATGTGGTAAAATCCATGGATTATCATTTGGAGGATTCTCGAGTTTACCACAGAAACAGAAGTAATTTCTAGGGATTTGAGATTTCGTATACACTGATCTGCATTTGGGACAATTCCAGGTGGAGGTTTCGGCCGCTTTGTCAGGGGAGATAGGGAGGCGAGTCGCGGCACGATAGGCGGAGAGATCGGAGGCTTGGCGTGCCCAAGATTGGATGCAGATCAGGTGAAAAACGGCGTAACAGAAGGAACTGCAGGACCAAGTCGGATCAGAGGGTTTGATCCGCTCAAGGCATATAAGGCATGATAGAGCACCGGAGGAGGACGAGTTGAGAAAAGATTGGATTTTGGAGAGGTCGTGAGTGGTTGGCGATGAGGTGGCGGATGGTGATTGGTTGTGAGTGTGCTCGAAGTAGGATTTGAAAATGGAGTTCGAGAGGTCAGTGTGCCGGTGAGATTCTGTGTGCGAGTGATCGGAATCGGAATCGGAGTCGGAGATAGTTTGTTGGTAGATTACGGAGGACATTTTTGGAATTTGGGGGAAGTGAAGTGAAGCGGGTCGGCTTCGGGTGGGATTTTGAGGGGAGATGGTGGAATCACCTGTCATGCACGTGAAATTTGATATAATTGACATTTTACTCACTATATTTTTTAAAATAACACTTTCAGCCTCTTTCTTTTAAGAATTTAGGGATGGGATTGTTACATAATTTGTAATATAAAAATTAAAATATAATAATTTTTTTTTTAAATTTTACGAATTAAAATGAAAACATTCACTACTAACAAATCTTATAGACTCAAAATATTAATTTTAAGATTATAGAGACTAAAGTGCTAATTATATCATATTTTTAAAGATATTATCTTAAATAAATATGTATATCTATTTATTTGAGAAAAATTATCGGTTAAATAAAATTTATATGAATTTTTTCATGTTAAAAAGATATAATAGCAAAAGTTAACTTAATTAATATAAAAGTTTGATTTTTTTTTATCAGATTAAATTTTTATGAATAATATTTAAAAAATAATTCGTATATGTATATTTTAGTATTAAGTTCTTGGAATGTCGGTAATTTCTAATAAAAAATAAAAGTAGAAAATAAATTGAATTCTCTTGGAACATAGGGTAATTCTCAATTGATACATAAATTGAGTTGAGTTGAAAATACCCCACCCATCAATAAAAAGATTATTTTCTAAATTCATACCTATCCAAAGGTTAGGTATTTAGATATTTTTATGAGGATGGCTCGAGTTTAAATATTGGGTTGGTTTTAGAGATTTATGAGAAATTAAGCGCTATCCTTATCGTAAGAAGAATTGAATGATTTAGATGATGAAAGTAAATTTGAGAAGGGATAAATTTTAAATGTTAATATTAGTTTAATATTATTAATTCAACTCAAGAACAATTTTTTTTGTCCTAAATCACCATACATATCATTCTCCATATAATATTGTTGCAGGTATAACATTTATTACCATAAAATATAATTTGTGACAATTTTATATATATTTTCATAATATTAGTTATTCTCTAATATCTCAACTTTTAGGTATTTGAAAAATGGTTAGTAGATGTACAGTCATTTTCCAAAATTTGCATAGGTTAACAAATCATTTCTGGTATTTGTATATATGTTATTTGCCCATAAATTAATTAATTGTTTTATAAAATTTGTGACTCCAAGTGTTCATGCTTAATAATTTACAAACTTTTTTACCTAAAAAAATAATGAATCTTTTAGGGGAAAATAATTGAGAAGCTAATGGTACCGTTTGGAATAATTCACATTTAATAATTCAATTTAGTTGAATTCTATTAATAGAATTTAATTTTAATTAATGATATAACTCATGTATTTGTAGTGAAATTTAAATTAATAAAATTCATTGGAATTATATTTTTTTAATAATTTCAAAAGTAAATAAAATGTAAATATTTTTTTTATTTTATCTTTATATAGAAAGATTTATATGTTCTTTTTTTTTAAAAAAAGAAAGAAAGAAAGAGTCATATTTTTAATTTAAATAAAAGCATTTTGATTTTTTGATAGTGAATTTTATTAAATGAATTAAATTCTTGCAAATTCCTTTTATTTTTGTATGATTTTATTTCTTTGAAAAATTATTATTTTTTAATTTAAAAGAATTGAATTATATTAATTTTATTTATCCAAACATAGAATTGATAAAATAAAATAAAATTCTTTTAAAATTTAAATTTTCAAATGGGAACAATAGCTTTTACAGACTAGATCATGAAAATCTAATGAAAAGTACAAGCAAACTTTATGCTAGTTCCATTGCAACTCCTAAAAAAGATAAATCTATCAAGAGTTTTTTTTTTTTTTTTTTTTTTTTTTTTTTTTTTTTTTTATTTTGTTGAAATAAAAATTTTTAATTTTAAATTAATTAAATTTTTTTAATAAAAAAATTATATTATTATAAAAATAAAAATTTTTTTTCAAAATTTAAAAAAAAAAAAAAAAAAAAAAAAAAAAAAAAAAAAAAAAACTCTTGATAGATTTATCTTTTT
>CANXYC010097338.1:0-26867 GCA_948193065.1 Aleurites moluccanus | reverse complement strand
TCGGCATTGCTTCTTCGCAAGGCCAGCTCGCCAATGCCGGCTGGAAACCCTTAACCCAGTTTTCACAGAATTTCGCTGAAGACTCAAATTCTCAATTTCTTTAACACTTAGCATTTTCTCACGCAATTTCAATAACTCAATCAATATTTCTCTCAAAATTTCCATGCTTATTTTCTATCATCATAAGTAATTAATAAGTAAATATTTATACTTATTTCAAAATTAATTAATTAAGCCAATAAAAATAAATTTATACTCAAAATATACACAAAAAATGTTTAAGAGAAATGATGGGTGTTACAGTCTTTTTCCCATTGCATTTGCATCTTATTTGATTAATTTTATAGTGTAATTTAGATTGCTATTGCTCTTGATAGTGATCCACAAATCATAATCTCTCAATTTAATTGACTAAATATTAGAAAAAATTTGATATATTGATACTCAGTTCTCTCTTCTCATGGGATTCGATATTTCCTACTTTTAAAACTATTAGTTACAATTGACCCATATATTTACGGTTTACAAAGGCTATATTTATTTAGCCTATATATTTAAAAAATATTTCGAATATGTTGGAAAATCTTTTAGTTTGGCATCCCTAACATTTTTTAATGTCCTTGTGTCATTGTTAATTAGGTTTTGTTTCTTTACTGATCTATATTGTCAAATATATTTTCAAGGCCAATATAAGTATTAGTCTATAAATCATGAGAATTCTTCTTGGATCAAGTTTAAGATCGCGCTTCATATTCCACTTATATATTTAAAGATTATTTATATCAAAAATCAAATCTTGATTGTAGAAAGAGGAGCAAATAATTAATAGGTAGAATTCTTTGATGGTTAGAAATTGTTTAGTTTTACAATTACAATTTTTAAATGTAAAGTGGGTTCGTGGGTTAACCCTATCCAATTTCAAAACCTCAATTGCCCTTATAAGTCATGGAAAAGACACTGAAAGAGAGAGGCAGTTATTTGCATATTGAAGATGCCAAATAAAAAAAAAACAAAAAGTTCTGCTCCACCATTCAAAAAAAAAAAGTTATGTTCCACAATCTTGGTTTTGAACTCCTAATATTTTGGTACAATTAACCAAACCCAACTTCATTTAGTGTGGCTGTGGTCCTTTCTTTTTCATTTTGTTAAAAAAAAAAATAGACTATTTATTATGACAAGTGCCTGTCACATTAGCATATATGTAGATGGATTTCAATATATACTTATAAAAACTATAATGTTTAGAAAGTAAATTTTGAAAGTACGAAATCCAGCATAAAAATAAATATGTATAAGTTGGATTGATTGTGACATATTTATTTTTAATTCGGAAACACCCCTTTCAAAGTTAAAGCAAAACTCTACGTTGGATTGGGATCTCATTCTCCATTCATGCATTTATAAATAAAAAATTACTTTGATTTTTTTTTTTTCTTAAATGGTGGAAAGTGGAAACATACACTACAACTTAATAAATAATAATAATAATTTGGATGTGTATTTATCTGGTTGTGGTCCAATTGGATAACGATGCCACGTAGGTAAACAAGGGCTGTAAGTTCAATGTTTATTAGCTTCTTCCACATCGTCATTGTCGTCTCCATCCTCTACTTCTACAGTTCTACTCATAATTACCTAATCTCTTCCCTTGTTTTCTCACCTTCTAAGCATAGCCATGCATCACTAGGTCTTAGGACGGATAAAATATGCCTCGTCACCATTTTTTCAGAATATTAATTAATTAATAATAATTTAATATATTAATGTATTAATTATAATATAATAATTATATAATAAAAATGAATTACTTTTATAAATATTATCTTCAAATTGATTTTAATAAAATTTAAAAAAATCTGATGTAATTAAAATTAATATTTATAACATTATATGATTTTCTCCATAATTTTAGCCATAAATTTCATATAAATTAGTACATAAATATTTTTTTTTTTTAAATTTCATCCATCAGTATTATAACTAAGATAGATTAAACAAGTTATCATGCAAAATAATTCTTTATTCGTATTATAATTATTTCTGTAATAATTTTTATTTTCTTTTTAATTTTTTAATCAAGACTACGCTTAAGTGATATACATAATCAAGATTACGCTTAAGTGTGTTAATATTATATAAATGGGTGTTTGATAAAATTTTTTGATATAACTTTTAATTTTTTAATTCTCAAAAACTATATCTAATGGTTTGGTTATTATTATTATTATTATTATTTATGATAATTATTATTTATTAGGTAGTTAAACAGTTGTTGTTTGAAATTTTTTGAAAAATTTTCAAATTAGAGTTTTCAAAAAGATTTCTGGTTATTTAAATAAAAAAATTAAATTAACTTATAAAAATAATATTTAAATAAAAAGATAAATATTAATATTTATCCTTAATAATTATTAAACATATCAACAACTAATAATTATTAATAATTTTATCAAAATACTTATAATAATTAAATATTAGATAATAATAATAAGTTAATCATCAGCTAACAGATATCAGTAACAGCTAACAATTGTTACGAATAATTAAATCAAACAGAATTAATTTTTAAGTTTTATATTAAAATATTATTTTTATTTTATATATTTAATTGCCAGATTGAATTATTCGATCCTTAAATTGGTTCAACTTTTAATATGATTTAAAAAAAATTTGGTAAAAAAAATTAAATAATTGTTTTAGTAAGTGAATGGATGAAATTATTAGTGTAATAATTCATAAATTTAAAGGCCAAAAGATAAGAAATTCAAGCGTTAAAATAAACAAGAAAATCTTATAGCAACAAAAATTTATCTTTCCCCTCACCCAAACAAAATCCAATTCATACCAATTTTTTTCTTCATCCAAAAACTCAATATGCTAACGAGTTCTAGTTCTATGGGTTGATTTGCAAGTCGATCCTCAGTGAGATTGAATTATTTTAAATTCACATAAACTCCTACAAATTACGTTTTATAGAAAAGTTTCACGTTTAAATTTGTTAAGGTATGATAAACATTTATGAAACAAATGTCTGAAATATCTTTTAACCATAATTTATCAAATAAAAATAATGATTGTACATCATAAATAGTGATACTATATTACTTGCTTTACATATAAAATAAAATAAAATAAAATTTTGTGAAAAAAGTGAGAAAAATAAATTAAATTTTATAATATAAAGAAAACTTACCTATATTGGTGATATTAGTGACGGAGTTGAAATTTTTTAAAAACAGATAAAATTTTTTAAATCATAGTTTTTATCAATGTGTTATATATAAATACATCAATTTTTATATATCTAAAAAAAATATTTTTCTAAAATAAGGCGGACTGCATATAAAAGATCATATATATATATATATATATATATATATATATATATATATATATATATATTATTGAGTGGATTAGTATTAAATATTAATTGAGCATCACTTGAATTTAAATCTATATCAAAATTGTGTATGTATCCATTATTTAAATACTTATATTGCATGTATTTATCACTATAAATTATTCTCTTAGTTTCGAATTAATAAGTCATTTTGCTTTTACATATGGATTAATATATTAGTTAATATTATGTAAATTTCTAAAATACATTTACTCCTTAATAATAACATATTAATTATATATACTTTGTTTAATATATATGTATTAATTACACATCTAAGCACGTCAATGCATAATCTAATGGTAAATATATATACAATTTGGATAATAAATTTATGTTTAATTTTTCCTTTAAAAATTTTCTTATAAAACTAACATTTAAAAATATAAAGTGGATAAAATTTTAGGACATGTGAAAAATAATAATGTATTATTAATTTGGGATAAAGGAAATATTTTTTTATAACGGTTTCTTTAATGAGTTTTTTTAAAAATTAAAAATTTAAATAATATTAAATAAATAAATTTATAAATAAAATAGATGAGTGAAACGGTGGATTTTTTAACTTATTATTTAAAATGCTAGTAATTATAATGAAATATAACTCTATAAAAAAAAATTTCATTCAATTTAATTTTATATTTATTTATTTATATTTTTCTAATATAACTATTTTATAATTATATATTTTATCTGAAATAATTATTTTTAAAGTTACTCGTTGGTTTTGAATTTAATTGCCGGATTGAAAGACTGTTAAGAGACAATTGAAAGAAATTATGAAATGGATTACAATAATGAGTTGATGACTGAATCTTGGATAACTAATATTTTTATTGACAACTGCTAATGACTATAATTATTCATTTAAACTAATTCCCCATAGACATAAACAAAAGAATATAAATTACTGGTTTCCAATAAAAAAATAAACAAAGAAATTATATAAAAACTCTTTATATCTTTAAAACAGCTTAAATAAATATACTTATTTCTAAAGATGACATTAATTTAGGCTATAAATTTGTACCAAAAACAAATTTTGTTAATTAAAGCCAGCAAAACCCATATCATTTTTAATATATTTATATCTTAATTTTATATGAACAAAACAGCTTTATTATATATATAAGCGAATCTTTTATTTGGAAGGACCAAAAATTTATTGAAAACATTTTTATCATTATAAAAGTTATAAAATTAATTTAGTACATAAATTATTAAATCTATTATCATTAATTGACATCAAAATATAATAATAAATATTGATATAATATCATATGCTTAAATAAATTATAAAAAATTAACAAAAAATGAACTCGAAATGCTTTCAAATCATTAAAATTATCAATAATAAAATTCACGTGAAATTTCTCAACAATCCGTATAGGAAAAAAATTATTTTTTCTAAAAAATCATTAATTTACATATTTTAAAAAGAAGAGAAAAATAACATATTATATATTAAATTTAGAGCAAACAAGCAAAATTAATTAATTAAATAGAGTAAATAAGGAAAAAGATTTGGTACTATCAAATCCTTAAGCCACCAAGACAATCTTAGAGAAAAAGTAGAGCAAAGAGATGCTAAGAATCTCTTCTCCTTTTTTAATATGCTGAGTAGTAGTTATTGACGCAGTATAATAAGTGTTCAAATAAAAATATAAAATTTTTAATGTGATTGAAATTTTATTAAAATAATAATTGTTTTTAAACACTGAATATGAGACTTATAACTAATAAGGAAAATAAAATAAATAAATTTTATTACAAAAAATTATAGCCTGAAACTTAAAATAATTTTTTTTTGATATTTTATAGGCCCCGTGATTCATCCCGAATCAAAAGTTATGATCATTTTTTCACCTACTTATAAATGAATACTATTTACTCTCCGTTTGGATTTCTGCTTATCCAAACAATCTATAAACTCAAGACTAGCTTCCTCCACGTTAGTCTCCTCCACTTGGGAAAAACTCATTCTCAAGTTGGGTTCAGGATCTAGATACAAAGGTTCATCAGAATATGATAAGGTGACAAGTCTGCAACATTAAAAGTATTAGAAATACCCATGCTCTTAAGAAGATCTATGACATAGACATTATCATTTATCTTCCTGCTGACATTAAAAAGTCCATATTTCTTCGGTTGCAGCTTACTGTAAGTATCAACTGGAAATCTCTCACGCTTAAAGAAAACCATGACTATATCCCCAACAGAAAAGACTTGCTACCTTCTATATTTGTTTGCTGCCTTATTGTATTTCTTATTGGTTTCTTCTAACTTTTGCTTGACTTCCTTTTGTACCTCTACCACCTGTTTGACCATATGATCTATGGCAATATTTTTGCTTGCCTATTTTAGCAACTAAACCATGTCTAAAGTATGTTGAGGAGCTTTGGTGTAGACAATAGAAAATGGAGATTTTCCTGTAGCACTATGGATTACATTGTTGTAAGTAAATTATGCTTAAGATAAAGCAATATCCCACTGCTTTGGTTTGTTCCCACAAAAACTGCAAATTAAGTTCCCTAGAATTCTGTTAACCACCTCTGTCTGACCATCGGTCTGAGGACAAGCTGTGCTACTAAAATTCAAAGTTGAATCAAACAGCTTCCACAAAGTCCTCCAAAAATGCCCCAGAAATTTTTTGTCCCTGTTTGAAGTAATGGTCTTGGGCACCCCATGCAAATGTACCACCTCTTTGAAAAACAATCTTGCTACACTTATTGCATCAGATATCTTTCTGCAAGGGATGAAGTGAGCCATATTGGAGAACCTATCAACCACAACAAAAACAGAATCCACTCCCCTTTGTATTCGAGGCAAGCCCAACACAAAATTCATTGATAAATTCTCCCATATATTTTCGAGAACAGGTATAGGCATATAAAGACCAGTATTTTTGGACTGTCCTTTGGCAGTTTGACAAATGTAATATTTCTGGACATACCTGGTCATATCTTTAAGCAACCGAGGATGATAAATCTCTCTCAAATAGCAGCAACAGTTTTATCATAGCCTAACTGTGCAGCTACTCCACCAACATGTAAATTCACAATGATGTTTGAGGAAGGGAAAGTTGATTTCCACGCATAAAGTATCCCTCATGTACAAAGAAATCCTACACAGGTTGAGGAGAGCAAGTCTCCCAAATCTGCCCAAAGTCACCATCACCCACATAACAGTCTTTCAACTGTTCAAACCCTATAATTTCCTGACTCAAGGTAATGAATAAGCTAGCTCTTCGACTAAGTGCATCTGCTACTACATTTTGTATCCCTAACTGATGATGTAACATGAATGGGAATTTCTGCAGAAATTGACACCACCTCGCATACATGTCTTTATTGATCCTCTTCTAACTATTCAAATACTTCAAGAATTCATGATCAGAATAAAGCACAAACTCTTTCCTAATCAGGTAGTATTCCTATGTCTTCATAGCCCTTACAATGGAATATAACTCCTTTTCATAAGTGATTTATTTCTGTCTTGCCTCACTAAATTTCTCACTGAAATAACAAACTGGTCTTCTCTCTTAAGAAAGGACAACTTTAACTCCCGTTCCACTTGCATCACAATCTACCTCGAACAGTTTGTCAAAATTAGGTAATGCCAATACTGAGGCAGTACATAATTTTTCTTTTAAAATTGCAAAGTTGTTCTCTGCTTCTTCTCCCAATAAGAACCTGCCCTTTTTCATACACTCAGTGATCGGTGTTGCAATAGTACTGAAGTTCTTTATAAACCTTCTGTAGAAGGTAGACAATCCATGGAAACTCCAAATCTCAAAAACTATCTTAGGAGCAGGCCACTCCCAAATTGCTTTCACCTTCGCTTCATCCACCTGTATCCCAACAACACTGACAATATATCCCAAGAATAGCAGTTTGTTTGTTAGAAAACTACACTTCTTAAGGTTAACATATAACTTGTTAGCCTGTAGGACTATCAACACCTATCTCAAATGTAATAAATGCTCCTTTTCTATTTTACTATAAATCAAAATATGATCAATGTAAACCACAATGAATTTACCATTAAAAGGTTTTAACACCTAATTCATGAGCCTCATGAAAGTACTGGAATCATTGGACAGTCCAAAAGATATCACCAATCACTCAAACAACCCCTTTTTTGTTTTGAAAGTTGTCTTCTATTCATTCCCAGGTTGAATCAGAATCTGGTGATACCCATTCTTCAAGTCCAGCTTTGAAAACTATTTAGAACCATGTAGTCTATCCAATATGTCATCCAATCTAGGAATTGAAAATTTATACCCCATAGTGATTCTGTTGATGTCTCTACTATCCACACATATCCTCCAATTGCCATCTTTATTTGGGGTTAATAAGGCAGGCACAACACAATGACTCATGCTATCCTAAATGTGCCCTTTTCGCAACAAATCTTCTACTTTCTCTTTCAGAATTTCACTCTCCTTTAACTTCATCCTGTAATGAGGAAGATTAGGTAAACTAGCACCAGGAATTAAGTCTATATGGAGTTGGATATCCCTTATGGGTGGCAATCCATATGGAATCTCCTCTAGCATCAGCTCACTAAACTCCAATAGTAACGGTCTAACAGCTTCAGGATGCTCCTCCATTTGCAAATCAACTCCTGCTTCATACACTTACTTCACTATCAGGGCATGAATTTGTCTATTCTCCTTAATTTCAATCTCAAATTCCCTTGTAAGAGTAAGAAAATTTCTTTCAGTAGAGTGTTTCTCCTTTCTCTTCAATGGTGAGAAGGTATACCTGACCCCATCTTTCACCAAATTATACTCATTACTCCTTCTTGAGTTATGGGAATCCACATCATACTGCTATGGCCTCCCAAATAGCAGATGGCACACATCCATATCAACCATATTGCAGTACAATTCATCATTATATTTACTAATGGAAAACAAAATTTTACATCGTTTTGTTACCTCAATGCTTTCTGCTCCAGATTTTATCCAGCCTAAGGTGTAAGGTTTCATATGCTTTTCCACAGGTACTCCTAGCTTTTTTACTGCCTTTTTCCCAATAACATTCTCCATACTATCACTATCAATCACAACAGCAAAAATCTTACCGAAAATAGTGCACCTTGTCCGAAACAGTTGATGGCGTTGAGAGTGACCCTCCTGTTTTGGAGCTAACATCGTCCTCTATACTATATAAATAGCTTCTTCAGTCTCCTATTCTCCATATTCGTCCTCCTCACCATATGGTTCATAACAATATTCTGCCTCCTCCTCTTCTCTAGCAGCCATGTTTATTGTTTTTCTCTAAGGACACTCATTAGATCTGTGGCACGGGTGGTTACTCATGTAGAACTTCCCTGCAACAAGCCTAGCAAAAGGATTTGGGTTTGCAGTTTTCTGGACCTATGTTCCCTTTTCCTTTACTTCATTTACAAGACGTTTTCCTCCTGCCTTATCCTCCCGATTGCGTTCTATACTGTAACGATCACTGCTCCCTGAAACTTCCTATTGTTTTGGCTTTCTTTACTAAACTAGTAGCTTTAAAACTATCAAAACACCTCCTACTCCTCTCCTCTTACATTAACTTCATTTTCATTGCCATGTTTGTTGCTTTAGACAATGTCCGCAGAGTGTGGACTCCAATTTTGTCCCTGATAAATGGTTTCAACCCATCAAGGTATATAACCACCTGTTGCCCTTCTATCTCAGATAAATTATTTATTTCAGCCAGTCGCAAAAAATATGTTGTATATTCATGAATAGATCTATTGCCTTGCTGCCAATGCTGGTACCGCTGGAATAAAATTTGTTCGTAAAATGGAGGTAAAAACTCCTACTTCAATAGCCTCTTCATCCGATACAAGGTGCGTACACTACCTTCCCTTCTCTTACCCTCCTATTCTGTCCCACCAAGTTGAAGCTCCCCCCTTCAAACGACAGGCAACTAACCTAACTATTTTTTCCATAGGGGTTTTCATATAATAAAAAAACCTGTCTATATCGGCAACCCAATCCATAAAATCTTCTATCCCCAGACCATCATTAAATCAAGGTATATTGACTTTTGATTTAAAATCATTACCTTCTCTTTCGTCTTCTCTGTATCTGTCATAATTTCCCCTAGGATTTTTGCTATATCATTGTCTGCCTCCATAGCTAAAGTTTTCTTTTTTCGCAAACTCGTCATCTTCTTCCTCTGAACTTTCCACATTATAATTATTCTGCATGCGGACAGGAATAGGTCTATTGACATGGTCATCCTGAGCATCTGCTCTTGGCCTTCTATCATTCTGCCGATTCTGGTTCACATCAACACCGAGAACATCAAGCCGATCTACTATATTGTCAAATCATTCTTCGAAAGATGAAATCTGCGATCAATTTGTTGTTCCTGGTGTCCCTGTATACGTTGCTCCAATCATTGCAACGCATCATCCCCAAGAATCAAGGCTCCAGCCTCCTGAACTTTGTCACAAAGACCATCGCTTCCAGTATTGCCCGCCATTAGGCCCTGATACCACCTGACGCAGCGTAGCAAGCATTCGAATAAAAACACAGAGTTTTTAGGGTGATTGAAATTTTATTAAAATAATAGTTGCTTCTAAACACTGAATATGAGACTTATATACAATTTGGAACCCTAATACTGAATAAGAAAAATAAAATAAATAAGTTTTATTACATAAAATTATAACCTGAAACTTAAAATTATTTTCTTTTGATATATTATGGGTCCCGTGACTCATTTCGAATCAAAAGTTATGATCACTTTTTCGTCTACAAATAAATGAATACTATTTGAACCCCATTTGAACTTCTGCTTATTCAAACGATTTAAAAATTTAAGACTAGCTTCCTCTATATCAATTATTAATTTAAATCTTAATTAATTTTTATCTTATATGATTATTAGCTCAAAACTAAATAAAAAATAATGAATTCATATTTCATAATATAAGTTTTGTATATTTATTGGGTCACAAAATTTTGAATTTAAAAATACATGGATGGTCCATATATAAAGAATATTAACATTCATAATCTATAATCTATTATATTTAATGAATTATTGATGGGCTGAGATTATGTAGTTCAGATTTTCTGATTTATCATATATATTATTTTTTATTTTATATATTTTTTTATATATTATATTATTTTTTTTTTAAAGTATTTTAGAGTCAATATTTTTTTTTTATAGAGAATGTTATATATAAAAAGAAATATGAAATAAAAAAACGGAAAACACAATGGAACTGAGGATTTGACTGTTCCTTTGGCCTATCAATAGCTCGTCCCTGTATCTATATTTATATTTATGAATCCAACGGCTGTGGACGCCTAGCAACTCGCGGAAACACGGAGCCGCTTTCACCTTCTTTTTTGGAACCCCAACCCCACAAAATGGTTAAAACTATACTTAGCCATAGTTATCTTAACCTAACCTCTTTATCCAATTCAATTATTTAAGAGCCACTTGAAGGTAAGATCCATATTTTATCTCTGTTTCCTATATATGTGTCTATTCAGCATTGTCTTTCTTTCATTTTTTGCTTTGCTTCTTCAAACATTATTCTTTTTTTTTTTCTTGTGAGCAAAGAAAACCCATATCGGAATTTGATGTGCCGGTGCCGGAAAATCAAGAATCTTGCAATATGAGTTGTAATGGGTGTAGAATTCTTCGAAAAGGTTGTAGTGAAGATTGTATTCTTCGACAAAGTTTGCAATGGATAGATAATCCCCAAGCACAGGCTAATGCTACTGTCTTTGTTGCCAAGTTCTTTGGCCGTGCTGATCTCATGTCCTTCATTTCCTCTGTTCCTCTAAACCAACGTCCTTGTAAGTCTATTCTAAATCATTATACATTTTCTAAGTTTTTTGGTTTTATATAAGAGAGATTCTTTTTTCAGTGAATAATGTTACAAATTAATGGTGTTCCCATTCATCATCATCTTATAATATTGAAAATTAATTTAGCATGATTGAGAGTCTAATGTTATTGGTTTGAACATAATTTAATTGGGTGTTGAGTCCCATTTAATCAAATGCTATCTTATGCAAATTTATCCAAACTAAAAATGCACACCACATACTATTAAGTTAGGCATGAAAATACAAATCACAATCATTTTTATTAAATTAAAAATTCTGGTTATTTAAAGGAAAAATTATTAGAGGATTAAATTTAATTTAATTTAATTGATAAGAGAGTATGTGTCTCTTTTTATTTATCGGATTAATGTCGAAAAATATAAGGGTGGCCAATGATTATGGATTTTATGATTGATTTGTTTATTTATTTTTCATAGCATTGTTTCAATCGCTCCTGTTTGAGGCAGTGGGTCGAACAGTAAATCCAGTTAGTGGAGCAGTGGGACTATTATGGACTGGAAACTGGCACATCTGCCAGACGGCAGTGATGACGGTGCTCCGCGGCGGTACAGTAGAACCTTTGATCGATTTTGAAGGGGGGATTTTAGCACCGGACTATGATAACATCTCAGAATGTGCTAGTTTTAGGCCAAGAAATCCTCATATAGGTCCACAATCAAGCCCAACAACATTAAATAGGAAAAGATTTGATCTTGATGAGACCGAATATGGACCCAATAATCTTGATCTTTGCTTGATGTACCCGCCGGAGAAGACGCGGGCGCCCACCCCGTCTGAAGAGGAGTCTGAAACCACAACTTTGGGGAGTGGTGGTGATAATATACAGAGAGGTGAAACAAAGCTTTTGTCATTGTTTATTTGAGAGATTTTTTTTTTAAAATTTTAGCTTAGACATTAGAAATTTTCAGTTTATTGTATACTCATGAGTGAGTATGACTTGGCAATTCCTGAATAAAAAAGAATCTGACATTTATGCAACATATATCATATATGACTATAAGAGTAACAAAAATTTCAAATTTTTCTTATTAATTACCCAGAAATCAACTTTGTTTTTCTTTGTGTGGTGGCAATTATATCATAGTCAAGCTTGATTTTTCAAATTTCTAAAAAATATTTATTTTAAAATGGTATAATTTTAAATATTTGAAACCCACCATTTAATCATGTTATTAAGATGACAACTTAAAGGAATACAAAAATAATAGTATTTGATTGGTTTGTTATATATATATTGGTGTTACTTTTGTCATGGATTATATATGAATTAAATCTGATTCGAGTCAAATTTATATTGAGATTAGAATTAGTTTAATATTAATTCTAAAGGTTGTTAGGTTTGGAAATATCGAGTTTAAATTGAATCAAGAATATTTAAATTAAAATTAATTGACAAATTATAGGTGATTTGATAACTCAATAATTTTTTTATTAAAATTTATCGAGTCCAAACAAAATTGGGACAAAATTGTAATGAATTAAAGTTCAGTTTTGAAATATATTTTTAATTGACTAGGACTAAGATCAACCATAATAAGTGGTTAGCAAGAAAATAAAAGAGAAATTAGGTATTGGTGAGAAAAATGAATCAATATTTCTCTAGCAGTGGATTAATTTCATGGCTCATCATTTAAATAAGTTCGTAAAAATGGAACATTAAGGTTAGGCTGGCTTTTGCTACCCTTAAAGAGGCATTTAATTACTACTACTTTATAGTTTATATTTATGCCTGCTGAGTGAGAGTTGCTTGAGGTCGGCTGGTTGGTTTCTAATTACGTATTTATTTTTAAGTTTTGACCTTTTATGTTACCAAAAGCCAAGAAGGGGCTTTGCATGCAAATCTCCTTATTTTCTTGCTCAGAGAAGAAGAAATTGGCTAATTAGTAGATGAGCAATTAATGACCCTAAATTTTTTTAAAGATAACTTTTTTTTGAAAGATAATTCTTTTTTCTATTCGTTGAAGGTTAAATAGGAAGAAATTACATTATAGACTAAACAACAGGGGTAACACTCTCCTTTAATAACTTCCAATTAATTGATAACAATTATTGTGATTTGAGAGATTTAAACATGAGATCTCATTGATTTTTATTTTATTAATATATATTGATAAGGTTTTTTCTGGTGAATTCCAAATCTTATGGCCACTTATCACTGGAATAAAAGTTGGAGGTGTTGGATCTTAACAATTGAAAGATGGGTTTCTTTGTTTTTAGACATACGGCCTACAAGAGAAGGGTTAGAGTTTACCATTACCTTCCCGCTTCCTATTATTAGGAGGAGAGTATGAGTATTTAAGTTGAGTTCATATCTCCATAATTGAAGCAGATGGACAACATGATCTTTTCAGATGAATGAATTTTAATCATATCATACTATAGGCTAATTAAAATACAACGTTTGCACTAATATATTTCCTCCTACACTTTAGATTTTTACCAATTAACTAGAAAAAATAACCATAGTTACATCTGCAATATTATAATTATTGCATATTTATTCACTCATAGTGGTAATCATTTAAAAGAAAAAAAAAATTGTACATCTTTATTCACCTGAAAAACTAAAGTGCAAAAAAGGAAAAGAAAGAGCCAAATAAAGATGTTAAGATCTTCTAATCTTAAACATATTGCGTGTTTGAAACTTTTTAAATTTTGTTATCTTTCAACATATTAAGAAAATATCATTAATGAAATATGCTAATTAGTTACATACTTAAGTATGTATGGTTTAACAGTTGCAATCAATATTAACAACTAATAATCAATAATTAATAATTAAATATTAGTTGTTAATGTTTAGTAATTAAAAGGTTAAATATTAATATTTAATATTTTAATTATAATTTTAAATTATTAATTACTAAATATCTAAATATTGTTTTAATTATTATATTTACAATATATACACAGAATTAATAATTGAAAACTTAATCATTACTGTTAATTCAACCAGCAACCACATTTTACTTGCTAACTTTCAAGTTTTATGCCCATAACAAATAATATTAAAAAAATAAAATAAAAAATTAGATAGAATATTAAGTTTAACATGCACATGTGATCCATAGGT
Organism: Aleurites moluccanus; assembly: GCA_948193065.1. NCBI lineage: Eukaryota > Viridiplantae > Streptophyta > Magnoliopsida > Malpighiales > Euphorbiaceae > Aleurites > Aleurites moluccanus. The sequence goes on along the minus strand of CANXYC010097338.1, from coordinate 12,521 downwards.
TAAGGGGACTGCTGTGTATTTTAACATAGTATCCCCTCATATAACATATTTTGAAGACTTAAAAATTTTAAAAATTGTAATTTAATAGTGGTTAATGTAATAAATTCAATGATATATTTTTTATGCTAAACAAAAATAAAATGGATAGCCAAAAATGTATTATAAATTTTGTTTATTAAATTTAACGGTTTAAATTTATCGCATTTGTAATTTATTTTTTTACTATTCATTTGATTTTTATTTAGTACAAAAAATATATCATTGGATTCATTATATCAAACACTATCAAAGTATAAATTTTAAAAATTTTGCAAAAATTTTTAAATCCATAAAATATGTCACATGATGAGTTACTGTGTAAAAATGCACATCAACCTCCTCAACTCTGTCATTCATAAATACTAATTAATTAATAATATTTCACATTTAACGTGATTAAAGAGATAATTATTACTCTCTTTATTAGAAAAAAATTACTTTTTTTTTTGTTAATTTTAAATTATAAGTCACTTCCCTTTTTTAATGGATAATTAATTTGTTAATTCTCTAGATATCCTTATTTAATATATTTTATGATTAATGCATTATATTTTTATTAATAAATAAATAAATAATTTTATTTAACTAATTAATTAATTTTATTTGACTATTAACCAAAATATATATATCTTTTCACATTTCTCATCAAATAATAAAATAATTAAGTTATCAATACGTTAATTAATATTGAAATTTTAAATTTTTTTTTTTCAAAATAATAAAATTTTATTGATTTTGATTTTTGACACATAACATTAAAAAATTAAATAATTATTATTTTTAATAAAAGTGAATGAGTATTTATGAAAATATTAAATAAAAATTATTTTTTTAATTAAATTAATTATTTTTTTAATTTTTGTGAAAATAAAAATAGTATTTTTTTTTTTGGAACTGAGGGAGTAATAATGTTCTCTTAAAATTTTCACGTCAAACATTAGTATTGCTTTCTTGATAATGATATCTCCATATGAGGTGGAGGTGGCAAACATTTACCAAATGTAAAATGAAAGGATGTTTATTCCCTTTCCTGTTGTGCCATATGCTTGTGCTCAACGTTCACTCAATCAAACAAATTTTCTTATTAATATAACCAAATTAAATTACTACAAAAAATCAAACATAATCTAATAGATTATTTTAGTTTGATACTCAATTATAATTGAATTAACCAAATAAATATAATTTATAATGATTAACTAAAATTTATAAGATATAATTAATAAAAATATATTTAAATTATATATCATTAAATAATTATATGATATTAATTAGTAACAATTATAATTTTTCATATTTTTGTTAATATGTATATTGAAAGTTCTTATATATCAAAATAATTATATATATATATATATATATTTATCAATAAATTTTTAATTCAATAATATTCAAATTGTTTTTAGAATAGAGAAGTTGTTAATTAATTTCAATAAACGTGAAAAAGAAAAATCATATGCAGTTGATGAAGCATAGTTCGTTAAATAAACTTTTATTACTAAAGCCTAACAAAGTGTTATAAAATTGGAGGGAGAAACGAGAAAGAGGCCACTAAAGACTAAATAGTAAAGATCATAAAAAGAAATGGAATTATTACACGTGAAAAAAATTTAATATTTTTAGAAAAAGAGAAGAGGTGGATTCTATGCACCGGCAACAGCATGTTAGTGGTGGGCTCTGCCATTCTTTCTTCCTCATGCCTAGGAACAATGCACGCTTTCTACTCTTTTCTTACTTAGCTAAAAATTATTAACCTCTAGTAGCAACTCTTCATCTAAGTTGACAGGAGTTTGTTATTCTTTAAATAAGATTTAAAATTTAAATATTATAAATAAATAAAAAATATTAGGATAAATTTACTTTTTAATTGGTTTACCTAACTCGAATCTAATTTTAATCAAATTTAATGTAGTTATCGAATATCAGATGATTTATATTAAAAAAAAAATTATAAACCTCCATTACAAAACTTAAGTTTTATAAAAAGGAATAATTATTATAAGATCAATATATTTTGTTATATTATATTAAAAAAAATTATATTTTTAAAATTATATTAAAAAATTCATGCATTTTTATTTCGTTAAAATTTAAAATTTTTCTGTTAAAAATATATTAAATCAATGTAATAAGTTGATAATACTCTTCATTTTCATTCTAATTTTCACTCAAATGTCATCACTATTGTTGGACGTTTCGTAAATATGCAAATCGTTCTTGCAAATTTAGTTTGTGAGTGAGTGTCGATCTCTCAGGGAGATAATATCAAGTACCAATTTAATAATATTACTCTATTATTTAAATAATGATTAATTTTTAATCAATTCAGAAAATTAAATTAAATAGCAAAGTTTATAAATGCAAACTTAATTTCTCAAGTAAATAGATGAATATAATAAATTTAGAATTTAGACTTCATTGATTGAACTCTTATACCAATTGACTCAAAATTAATTATCCAACTCAATTGGTTAATGAATTAATTGTTCTCAAATATTCGCAATTCTCTCTCAAGTAATAACAAAAATACCTACATTAATTTATGTCTGCTTTCGTAATCATTACGTTAATGCAAATCCATTAAATAATTTAACAATTTCTAATCTCCTAAAATATGCCCCAATCTCTTAGCAACTCAATCATTGAGGTTATTAATTTAATAAACTAATACCACACTTCATTTCTCGATTCATTATGTGTTATTTTAAATAATATCTAATAGTGACCAGTTATCAAACATTTATAACCATAAATCAATAAACTAACCTATGTTCAATTTAATTACACAATAAATAATCAATCATAGTCATGTCATATTCATCCAATCAATTATATCTAAACTCTAGCAAAGAAATTAGCAACTCATAATTAAAAGAAAACTGAAATACTTCATTAAATAAAATAATTCAGAATTAAACAAACTACAAGTAAAATAAATTCTAGAATAAAGAGAGTTAAGAAATGAACTCTTAATAATTGTCAAAATTAATCTAGTTGATAGTCTTCAATCATGAGGTTATCCTTCTCTTTGAAGCTCTTTATCTCTTTTGGTTTCCTTAAAAAAATGTTATGCAAAAAGACTCTCCCTTTGAAGTCAAAAAATTTGGTTTAAATATCTTTTTCTACACTTAACTTCAAAAACCAGGTAATAAAGCAAAAATCGGGTCATGGGTGCTCAAAATCGGATATCAATTTTTGAGACTGAGTCTCGAAATTTTGAATTATGATAGAAACTGGGTGAGTAGAGTTCAGAAACCAGGTACGGGTTTCTAACTTCTTCCATCTTCAACCAAATTTTTCAATTTTTAAACAATTCAAACCCAAAAATTAAATCATCTTCAAATCTCCTCAAAATCAGAAACAAAAATTCAAATAAGGTTAAATTCAATAAAATATTAAAAATATATAAATAAATTTTATTTAATTTTAAACTTAAACTATCCTAAAAATATGATAAAAAAAAATCAAAATTTTCATATTCACCAACACTATCACCATCACCACCAATACCACCACCACCATCACCAAATTTAATATTGTATAATATAAATTAATTAAATCTTTTCAAAACATAAAATAATTAAATACAAACTCTTAATATAAATTAATTAAACCTAAACAATTTCTTTTGAAGAAACCAGACTAGAACAACTCAAACGATTTTATTTGAAAAAATCCAGAAACGATTTCGTTTGGCAACACAATTTTGAAAAAAACCCAATTGCACAATTTTGAAGGCAACGAGTACTTGCAAAAGAAAAGCTCCAAAAAGTGCAAACTAAATCAATGTTCTTACCTTTGATTGAATTTCAAACTCCAATCAATGTAAAATTTTGCAATTTCAGTACAAAAATAGACTAGACAATAACCTTAGAAAATCTATCTTCCATTAAAGATCAATTTAATCCATAATAATTTTGAAACAACTAAACTAAATATTCTCAGTATTAGACAAAACATGGTAACTTTGTTCATTCCTTGGACTCCACTTCTTCTCTTTCTTCTCTGTCTCTCCAACCCTTCAAAATCCATCGAAAGCTCTTAACTTTCTCTTCATCCTCCAAAACCTTAATCTTAATTTGCACTTCCAAACCCAACCATAAAAGATACTTCATGGATGGCCACAAACCCATGTTGAAAAACTGAAGAAATCTTCAAATGGAACCTCTAGGAGGTCAATTCTTAAAAAATCCTACAACCAAAAGTAGGTTACCTTCAATTTTTCAGTCTCAGATGATCCTTATGTGGGCATAATTGGAGAAGGCATGGCCGGTCTTATTTGTGCAAATATGTAAAATTTTCTAGCTTGTTGAATTACAAAGGAGGCAAAGAGAGTGGTTGCTTTCACTACTAAGAAAATTAGACTAAATTGATCACATTCAAAAAAAAGTTCAATAAAAATCAAAGAAAAATCGAAAGACCCAGAAATGGGTTACCTGAGATTCGAGAATCGACAACAATTCTAAGGGTTCCCCCTTCTCACTTTCTCTTTGCCATTATTAGTCACGAAACTAAGAAAAGTTTATCTTTGTGTTGATTATGTTAATTATTGCGGAGAAAGAGGCAACTAAAGCAAGAATCAAAACTCCCCATTTCCAAAAATTGTACTCTTGGTGAATCTTTTTAATCCCAGATAAAGCAAAAATTTTGGAAAGAAAAGATAGGTTTTGCAGAGAATTTATACCACCTTCAAAATGGTCTATTCTATTGATCACCAGAATCTCCATATCAGTGATTTTTAATAAATCAGAGAGATTTAAAAAAAATGATTGAATTACAGAATACTGAGAAAGGGATTAGAGTATTTTGGGTATTAAAAAATAGATTATAATTAAAAGTTGACTTTTTACTCTTTGACTAACCGAAAAAATGGACGGAAAAACCTTACAGTGTAATGAAATCAATATATATGGACTTTTTAGTATAATTTTGAAAATATATGGACTTTTTAGTATAATATAAAAAAAATATAAGGATCTCATAATAATTATCCCTTATAAAAATTTAATTTAAATCAATTTTATTTTATTAATTTTCATATTTAGAAAGAAATAGTTTATAAAGAAAAATTCAGTTCTTTTGATATAGAAAATAAATGATTTCAAAATTAAAAAAAAAATTATATTATTTTCCAAAAATTAAATTTAATTAAAACTTTATTCATAATCAAACAAATAAAGATAATAAAAAAAATTAAATTATTTTAAATTAAATTCATTTTCTATACATATAATATCTAAAATAATTCTTGGATAATTGAATTTTTTTTTTTTTTTTTTACAATGAGTTCTTTTAAACGGATTCTAAGTGATATAAAAAAATATTTTCTTTTTATCATGTGATTTAATTTATAAATAATCACTTGATTATTGAATTATTAATCTAATTGTAAAATATTTATATTTATGTAAATGCATGAATACAAACGACGAGATAAAAATATTGTCTTGATGCTTTTTTATATGAACTCGACAAAGGGATTTGATATATCTATTTACGCTAAAAAAATAAAGATTTCTATTTAAAAAAAATTAATTATAAATAATTTATATGAATAACAAACATCTTTTCATCCAATTATATATATGAATTATGAAATAAAATAATTTTAATAAAATAATAATAATAAATAATAAATTTTTATATTATAATCAACAATATCTTACAAACATATTATACTAAATTCTAATATTAAGTAATTAAAGCATTTACGTCATTATATTTATGTAATTCTAAAAAATAATTAAAAATTATATTGTAAATTTTTTTTTTTTTACAAATAATTAAATAAATTTTAATCAACATAAAAAATAATATAATAAAAACGCGCACAAAGCGCGAACTAAGGGAAAATACTTACCTACATTAAGTGTTAGGATTTTTATTATACACCCAACTAATAAGTAATTAGATATTTTTATTAGTATGACTCTTTTATCTTTTTTTTTTCAGTGAAAAGACAATAATATCCTATTTTATTACATATATTCTTATTTCAATGAATGAATATATATACTAGGGGTAATTAGCACTAGTGATTACTAATCTTTTATCATTTTTCTATTGTGATCACTAACCGAAAAAAAAAATTATCAATTGATCACTATATTTTGAAAATTGTTTCACCGAATGATAATATGTCATATTTTTTGTCGGATCGGAATACATGACAGCTACGTTAGCATAATATATTTTTTTTATTTTGATCACTAAACTTTCGCTATTTTTCTATTTTAACTACTAAACTTTTTATTTTTTCTTAAGAATTTATATTTTTTATTAAATTATTTTTCAAAATACAATAAAATATAAATTATGTTATTATTAATATTAACTCAAGTATAACTAAAACTATATGAAGTAAAACACACAAATGATTAATAAATATCTTGCATATACTTGCCTATATCAAAATCACCATAATTATGATCATCAGTCTCAATCACAATCCCAATCTCCAATGTCACAACCGTCTCTCATGCTCTATTGTATTACCATTTCTCTCTCCTCGTTCTCCTTGTCATATTTGGTGCGTGAATCTTTCTTTATCTATTTTGACCGTCAAATTAATTTCTTATTATTCTCGAGCGACCTTTCTTAGATCGTGAAAGCAATTCAATCACAGTTTTATAGATTAATTTAAAATTTGATAATATTTAAAATCTGATTAATTGATTTACATTGTAATTTGGATTCTAATTATGAAGGTTTTTATATAAGTAAGTATATGCAAGATGTTCATGATATTTTGTATGTTTTAATCTATATAGTTTTAGTTATACTTGAGTTAATATTAATAATAACATAATTTTTTTTAAATTAAATGTGTGTTTTATTGTATTTTGAAAACAGTTTAATCAAAAATATAAGATTTTAAGAAAAAAAATAGAAAATTTAGTGGTCAAAATAAAAAAATAGTGAAAGTTTAGTAATCAAAATTAAAAAAAAAAATGTATTATGCTGACATGTATATTCGATTCAACGTACTATATTAACGTGGTTGTCACGCGTTTCGATTCGACAAAAAATCTAATAAGATATTATTCAGTGAAATAATTTTAAAATTATAGTAATCAATCTGCAATTTTTTTTTTTCGGTTAATGATCATAATAGAAAAATAATAAAAATTTAATAATCATTCATGCTAATTACGCATATACTCTGTGTTGGTAAGTCTTTTCTTCTATTATGCGTATAACTATGATCATAATAAAAATTTTACTTAGCAATTTTAATGCCCTTACATACTTGTTTCAACTTTTTTTTTTTTTTTTATTTTGTTTTCCTTTCTTTTTAAAAGGAAAAAAAAAAAAATGACATGCAGTTATGCTACAACTCAAATTTAAAACTTTCATTCATGAAAACAACTCGAATACCTTATTATATTAGTGTGTTTTAACTTTCTAGCTTTGGTAAATAATATGCTTCTTATATTCAACTCCTTTTTAAATTAATTTTTTTAATATTATCAAAATTAACTCTTTTTAAATCAGTTATCAAGACAATGAAAATGGTAAAAAATTCATTAACTTAATTAATAAACAGTTTTTTTAACAAATACCTTAAGAACATTTGTTAAGAATAATTATTTTAAATATAATATAACTATAAAATGGTTAAATAAGATAAATATAATTAAATTAATATAAAAAAGAATGAAATGAAAAAATAAAAATTTTGATAAAGGTATATTTTATTATAATCACTATTATTTTAACAAATTATTTAAAATCTTAATTTTTTCACTATTTCACTCCGTTATTTTATTTTTTTAATTAATTTATTTAATATTATCTGAATTTTTATTTTTAATTGATGTTGTTAGGCATTGATTTCAAATTCGAAATTTTCTGCCCAGAAAAATAGCCTCAACATTGCTGGAAGAAAACTGATTGATAGATATAAGAAAAACATTTATTTACTATACATTCACCTTATAGCCTGCGACCCAAATGCTTGATTTGGGTTCCACTGATCTGGGCCTATTTCTCCAACCTAGAAAATAATAAGAAAAATTATCAGGGAAAATGGAAGTATGTTTTTTTTTATTTACATAAAAATAAATTTATATAAATTTATTTTTACTTTGATTACATATAATTTCACTTTTATATGAATAAGAGAAATATACTCTCGTAAAGTTGAGAGAGGTTATTGTGCTAAAAATACAGTAATTTCTATTGTATTAGCTTTTTACCGCCTAAGAAATTTTTATAAAAATTTATAAAAATTATAATATGATATTATTTATTATAATGAATCCACTGACATATTTTTTATATGAAATAAAAATTAAATGAATCTAAAAATATATATTAAAAATGTCTTAAATCTAAACTATTATATTTTAACGGTCTACATTTAACATATTTGTATTGTATTTTCTATTTTCTATTTTTTATTATAATTTTAGTTTTATTATTGTTCAATAATATTCATATTTATTTTTTAATAAACTTGATTTTTAATATATATTTATTCTGTTTTAGGAGAATTGTTTTTTTTTTTATTCTCGATTTTTTTATTAATTTTTTATTTGATCTATTGTTCAATAAAAATTGTAAATTTTATTTTTTGCATTGAATTTATGTGTATTGATTGAATTCACAAAAAGATTATCAAAAAAGTGAAAAAATTGTGATTATTAACCATTGAGTATGATCTGATCTTTATTTATATTTTTATTTATTTCAATATTAGTTTTAAAAAAAAATAATATTATAAGATTTAATAATTCTCTATTATTTTATTCTATTAATTAATAAATTTTTTTTTTCTAAAAAAACAGATAGATCAAATAAAACAAAATCAATTCTTATGAATTTTTCTTTCACAATTTTTTTTTTAATTTTAAAACAGCAAATAATAAAAATAAAAAATTTTAATAATTATTTATATATATTTAAGAAACAAAAACCAAAAATAAAAAACATATTACTAAACTGGTCCATTTTACAACATTTATTGTTAATTGGGCTTACAAAAAATAATGTAACAAGTTTACTGGGCTTATTTTGAAAGTAGAACCCAGCCCAAAGAACTATTCATTGCAGGATGTTAACTCTTAGGAGCTCTGCATTCACAAATTAATCATTCTGCTTTCCCATATTGTAATTATTTTTCTACATAAAAAAAAAATTGGGATTTTTATAAAAAAAAAAAAAAAGAAAAATTTTCATTTTTATCGCTGTAAAATATTTTTTCAAAAATACTATATATTTAAAAAAAAATTCAAAAATACGACACATACCAAATATATATCAAAACATATACCAAAAAAAAAAAAAAAGTGAGAGAAAAAAATAAAATCGTAAAAATAAAAGAAAAATAAAATATTTATATATGTAATTTTTTCAAAAAAAAATTAAGAAAAAGAAAACGTCAAGATTTATAATTTATAATTTTCTACCCTTCATGTTAAAAGTTTCGTCAATCAGCTATTAATTTAATTTTAATGACAATAATCAACGCTTATTAATTTTGAGTTATTAATTACAAAATTTTTTCACAAAGATTGTTTAAAATTTAATTTGATTTAATTATTTAAATTTTAATTTAAATTTAATATGATCGATTTGATTTAATTTAATTCAACTATTTATATTTCGATTTAAACCCATCAATTTTGATTAGTTTAAATTATCAAATTAAACCAATTCGAATTGGTCAAATTTTCCAAATAAAAACTATTATTTTGGTGGGATACTTCAAATTTCACTAAATATTTATTTTACTTTAAAGTCAGATCAGATAAGAACTTCTATGCAGTGGTAGGTGTAGTTGCGTCCAATTTGAAAGAGATGCAGTGAATGTAGATGATGAAGGAAGTTGAGTTGGATACATATGTTTTAGCAACTGACAGAAAGAATTTGATTTTTGTGAGTTTTTGTGTGTGATTGTGATCATAACTAGTCGTGTACCTGCACGTTACATGAGTGTTAATTTAATTTAATTTTTTTTACTGATTTGTACTAAAAAATAATTTAAGAATTTTAGTTTAAAATTTATATATTAATTTTTATAATTAATATTAAAATTATTGATAAATGAAATAAACAAATTTTTATTAAATAACATTTTCAAAAATAATTTATATTGTTTCTTAAATATTTTATATTTTATTTTAGTATTAATTTAGGATAATTATTATTATATATAAAATTTCAATAGATTATGTTGGTTTCGAATTTTTTTTAATTTAATTATTTGGATAAAAATAAAGTAAATAATAAGGTTTATTATTTTATATATGTATTTTAAATTAAGTATTGAGAAAAATGGAGCTATGAGTAATTTGAAATAAACATTCAATATTTCTAAATATTACTACTCATGAAATATAAATCTTTTAATTATATTTATCTAAACTAAGCAACGTTACGATGATATTTGAATTTATTTAAAATATATATGAAATATTATTTTAAAATTTTAAAAATATTAAATAATTTTTTAATTATTTGAGTGATTAATTTAAAACGCATAAAAAATTTAAATAAAATATAATATTTTTTTAAAATTTTATTTTTAAAATTAAATTTTTATCCAAACACTGTAATATTTTAAATAGCCTCAATTCCTGGTTTTCATTGTTCAGCTAATTATCCAAATTTTATTAAATTTGATTAATTATTAACTTTTTTGTAAAGTAATATTATGACAAGAACATCGTCCCATATTCACACTACACATCAACTGATATGATCAATTTCATATTTCAAGGTTTCTAGAATATTCTATAACAAAAATAAAATTAGAAATTAAATATAAGAATTAGGTCACACAATTTCAAATATATATTCCATGAATTACAAAATTTCACTCTTTATTTTTTTTTATTCTTTAAACCTAATTCTAATTTCTCTTTAAAAATTAGGTAAAACATAAAATTTAATAATCATGCTAATTAAAAAGAGAGAAAAAAATCAAATAATAAGAAGATTGTTACCTTTTCTTCTGATCTTCTTCTTTTCTATAATGATGCAGTTAAAAGAAAAAAGAAAATATAAGATACTTAAAAATTGGTTAATTATAATTTTAAAAAAACTAATCTTTTAATTGTTGTAAATTTACCCATAATAGCTTATTAGCTTTAACATTTATAACAACATTGTCTACCTCACTAAAAGAACATAAATTTGGTAAATTAAAGCAAATTGGAAGAGAATTATGAGCCACAAAAATGAATCTTGTTTTGGATGAAAACAAGACCCATACATAAACATTATTATATGTAAAGAAGCCCACATTATTTAATTAAACAAACACATTTAATGTTGTTTCCACTTGTAAACAAAGTAAAGCCAAAATAGGAAGCAACTTGTAATATATCCAAACACTAACAACCAACCAAATTACCTAATAACTAATTATTACACTTCTCTTGCTGCTTATAGTCGTTTATAGAACGCAGTCTTTACAAATACTACATAAAATAAATAAAAATGTTAATTTTTTATTAAATAAAAATAAATTTTAAATATAATTATAGTTTTAGTGAATAATTAATTATTCACTAAAATTACAATTATATTAATATTTATTTAAAATAATATTAAATAAATATTAATATAAAATTAATTTTTTCTTATATATAAAAACCTCATTAAAAGAGTTATTGATGGCTGCTTATTGTTTAGAAAGGTACATGAATGATTATAAATTATTTATTAGCTTTTGGAGAAATTGATTCATTATTGACTTGACCTCTTCTAAATTATAAATGTTTATCACTTGTCTTCTTGATGGTGCATGTGGCAGCAAAAGTTTATATTGTATTTGAGTAATTACATGCAGTTCAAAATCAAAAAAAATTATTAGAAGGTTAAAATTAATAGAAAAATAAATTATTATTTTATAATATAAAATTTGAATATCATATATAAAAGTAATAAACATAATTTTTCTAAAAATAATATAAACATTTTGATTTTGATAAAAAAAAATATTAAAACTTTAAGAAGAAAGGAAATTTTGCTTTGAAGTTTATTATTTAGTAGTAAAAAGGTTAAGTTTATTTAAATATTATTAATTAATTAAATTGTAAATATAAATACTTTTTTAATTAAATCATTTTTATTACTGTATATATGAATAAGATAATTTTAGTATTATATATATATATATATATATTAGGCCATTTAAAAAAATTAAAGTATATATATATAAATAAATTTTGAAGAGTTTGAGGAGACGAGAGTTTCCCTAGTTCCATGGTTATGCCACCCATGGTTTTAAAATTGGATCGAATCAGTTAGTTGAATCAGAAAATTAGAAATTAAATCAATAATTAATCCGATCAGTTTTTAAAAATTTATCCCTAAAAATAAAAAAAAAAAACGGTGAATTGGTTGATTAATCAGTAAATCGGTCGAATTAGATCGATTTTTTTTATTTGAGTGAGCTATATTTTTTTATTTTTTTATTTTTAATCAAAAATAATAAATATTAAATCATATATATATATATATATATATATATA